>JAOTQJ010137608.1:0-159148 GCA_025642045.1 Solanum sejunctum | reverse complement strand
TAGATTATTAAGTCATAAAATGACCTCAATCATTTTACTTAGCATAAGGCTAATATATCCTCAATTTAACACCAACAAATATACACCCTCAATCCTCTTAAGCATTTAGACTCACATATTGCCCGTTAAGACGAGATTCAAGCACTTTCAAAAATTGATGCTAATTTGACTAAAGCATAACATGATTTATTTGTATAGCATTAGTACATGTAAAATGTGGGGTGTTACACATAGGTGCTTGTTTACCCCTACCTAATAGAGGAACTGATGTTGATGATGCAACAACTGACCTAGTAGATTGTGCTATATCACCCATACGCCTTCTTTGGCAATCTCTTATCATGTGCCCTAGCACGCCACACAAATAACAAGCGTCTATCCAAACACAACATATACCTGAATGAGTCCTTACATACTATTTATAAGGCCTCATATAAGTCATTAGCCGGCCTGCTAAATATCCCACTGTCCGAGCGCCTTGCCCTTCACCTCTTGGACTAAACTGATTTCTCCTAGAACCCTGAAGTTGTGTTAGAGCACTGGTTGTAGAGTACGAGGATGATGCCCTAGGTGGTCTATTAGAAAACTGAGGCATAAGCTCTCCTTAGGGTGGTGTAAATTACCCTATAGACCTGGCCCTCTTGGACTGCACCCTTTCTAACTCTTGTGTCCTTCTCGTTTGCCTCTGATCCTCTAATTTCTGTGCAAAATCTTGCATTCTTGCTATATCCATTTCTTTGTTCAAGGAATCAATGGTACAGTATCTGACCAGATACGTATCCAATCTATCCATATATCGATGAACTCTATCTGCCATAGTAGCAACTACATTAGGAGCATACTTGGCCAGGGAATTAAATTGAATGCTATACTCCCTCACGCTCATATTCCCTTGGTGGAGATTCAAGAACTGATCTATACGGGCCTCTTGGATCTCTAATGGCAAATAATGGTCAAGATATTCCACTTTGAACTCCTTCCAGGTAGTTGGGAGTGCATCTATATCCTTAGATTGCTTATAATCTTCATGCCACAATATATCCACACCCTTCAAGCTATATGTCACTAATTGAACAACTTCTGTACCACTGATATCCATAACATCTAAAGTGCATTGAATTTGATCACTAAAGTCTTTGGGATCTTCATTAGGATCTAACCCAATGAAGTATGAAGGGTCCAAATTAAGGAAATGAGGTATCCTTGTGCCACCTGCCCTTTTCGCACCACCTAGACCTATAATCGGATCTTCCTGTTTTTGATCTTGGCCAGTAACTATACGGGTCAATTGTTGGACTGCATTTCTCAGATCCTGCATGGTAGCATCAATAGGTGGTTATAGGGGAATTTCACTACTTCTTGGTTCATCATGAGATAGAGGAGTTGGAGTTGTCTATGACAGAAACTCCTCTTGAACCTCATTTCATTATCTCACCTGACTGGGTATACCAACCACCACTTCTGCTCCCTTTCCTTTAACTTTGTTTAGCCTATTTTCTAGCATACTTGTTGTACAAAAAAATTTAGAATAAGACATAATGCGCCTATTACACTTAGCTCTATGGCATAATCTAAAGAATGAAAATAAAGTAACAACTCCTAAATGTCACGCAGCCTCCTTCTTATAAATTTTGTGTACAACACATCGATAAATAAGACTCTACATAGACATGGCTTTGTGGACTCCCTAAGATGACCCGCTCTAATACCACTTCTGTCATGCCCAAAGTCTGTTAGGGCGAACTGGTAGCCGTTGCCAATGACGCTCAGGAGAACCAACTCGTATCCATGTGCTTTTTATACATATTATAACTGATTTTTACATTTGATATGCCTTTATAAAAAGTAGACAGTAACAGTAAGCCAAAAGGAAATGCATATGGTTAGGCCATTGGTGACATGGTGTCTAAAGTATGACACATGACCACACTTTAATTTACATAATCTATAAAGCCCTTAGATAAGGAAACGCATCTGATAAGGGTTGGGATAGGCCCTACCTCAACTAACTATACAATACAAAAATATAAGCTCTAGACATACAAAGCTCCGAAGCAACCTGGAGCCTGGTAACAATAGTTGGATATCCTGTACTCCTATTAGGGAGATCTACTTGCACCTGTACCTGCAGCATAAAATGCAAGTACCCTGTAAGGGACGTCAGTATGAAATAATGTGCTAATTATGAAAGGCAGGAAATACTGTATAAGAAGCGACAAATCTAATGGAACTATGCGCTAGTGTAGGATAAGAGACCACCTTTAGTTATACTATGGGATTATGTACTTTATGTTCTTTTTATTTCTTTACCTTTACTGTATAATCTGTGCATAGCATGTACTACAAATGTCTAGCTAATCAGTGGTAAATCTATATCAAGATCGGCTCTGGCTAGGCTTTTCCTTTAACCCCTTGAGCTAAATGTACTGACGTCCCTTACGGGGGACCTGCATTTCATGTTATAGGTACAAGTGCTAGTAGCTTTTCCTAGTAGGAGAATAAGATTTCCAGTTATTGTTACTAAGCTCCAGGTTGCTTCGGAGCTTTGCATGTCTAGAGCTTATTTTTTGTACTGTACAGTTAGTCAAGGCGGGGCCTGACCAGACCCTTGTCAAACATTTTTCCTTATCTAGAGTCATTGTAGACTATGTAAATTAATGTGTGGTCATGTCTCATACTTTAAACACTATGGCTCCAACAGGCTAGCCATATACATTTCCTTTTGGCTTGTTATCATTGTTTATTTTTTTAAAGGCATGTTAAATGTAGAAATCCCTCATTATATGTATAGAAAGCGCATGGATATACATATAGGAAAATGTATATAAGCAAGAAGCATAATATATCAATATGACAAGAAATAAACGATGCCCATATGTCAAAATAGTTTTCCTATAATAGGGATGGGACCTTAACCAACATAAGACCAAATAAGCTATAACTTGGAACTCCATTATCTACCCCACAATGAATAAAGAGGTGACCTACTTGCCAAAGATAGATCCATTGAGCATTCACCATCCCCTAAAAGGTAATAAACAAGAAACTATACTCTACACGTAGTTGTGGGACTTGAAGATTTATATAAGAGACCTTGGGGATATCCCCTCCTCACACATGCCGGCTCAGTGCTAGTGAAAATCCCTAAAATGTGCTTTAGAATGCCCATAATTGTAATTTTCATATATCTCAAAATCCATACGTCATATCAAAATCCAACTTTATATTCTGGATTAGGGGAAAAATGAGTGAGTGATGGGTATAACCTGAATTTTAGACGACCGGTACCAAAAAATATTTTTTGCTAGTTTTTGATTTCCAAAGAGCATCTGTGCCCCAAGCACAATGGGGATTGGGCACAGAGAAGTGTAATTTCTGCTTCATTTTTGGTCCGCATCATGGACTGGACATGGACCAGTAAAACGATTTCCTTAGTTTTTCATATGCCCCAAGGGCCATTCGGGTCATAGCCCCATGCCCACTAATATGTGAAATCCATACTTAGCCATTTGTCAACTATATATCTCACAAAACCCTCTCTCAAACCTCTCTAAGACTCTATAAATTCTCTTATTCAAATCTAAGGATCTCAAGCTCAACTTTGGAACTCAATGATTCATTTCAAGCTCTAAGACTACTTCATGTTCACCTCTGAGAATTCAAGGCTTAAGGTATGTGGAGTTCATCCATTGGTTTCCTTTCACCGATGGAGCCCAACCTTCTCTTTTCATGAAAATTAAATGTTTTCAAGTTATATGACCTCTGGGTATCTCTTATTATGGATTATGAGTATATATTATATTTAAGATTTTATGAAGTATTAATTGATTAAGCATAACTATCTATTTCAAGGTTATTCCATAATTTGATTATGTCTATGGCGACATAGAGAAGTGTAATTTCTCCTTCATTTTTGGTCCGCATCATGGACTTTATGCGGACCAGTAAAATAATTTCCTTAGTTTTTCATATGCACCAAAGGGCATTGGGGTCATTGCCCCATGCCCACTAAAATGTGAAATCCATACTTAGCCATTTTTCAACTATATATCTCACAAAACCCTCTCTCAAACCTCTCTAAGACTCTATGAATTCTCTTATTCAAATCTAAGGATCTCAAGCTCAACTTTGGAACTCAATGATTTATTTCCAGCTCTAAGATTACTTCATGTTCACCTATGAGAATTCAAGGCTTAAGGTATGTGGAGTTCATCCATTGGTTTCCTTTCACCGATGGAGCCCAACCTTCTCTTTTCATGAAAATTAAATGTTTTCAAGTTATATGACCTCTGGGTATCTCTTATTATGGATTATGAGTATATATTATATTTAAGATTTTATGAAGTATTAATTGATTAAGCATAACTATCTATTTCAAGGTTATTCCATAATTTGATTATATCTATGGCGACTATGCATGTTTTGAGCTATGAAACTTTGAACTATCATGAGCTTTAGTAATGGATTTCAAGGTGCCCTACATGAGGATTTTAATACATATTGGTGGCTTGATTTGAATTAAGTTTACTCATTTTATTTCATTATTGAATTGTATGATTTTGAATAACTATCATGAACCCACCATGTGTTTGATAAAATGGCAAGTCAAGAATTCTGATGTTAATGATGTTCTATTTCATGATTTACAAATCAAGTGAGTATATAATGATTAAGGAATTTCAAGTATGTTTTGAATTCTTGAAATGTATCCATGATTTTATAAATATCAAGTTAATCCCTAATTCAAGATTTTTACCTCTTGTGAGCCATTGATGTTAAAGCAAGAGTTCATATATGATTATGATCTACTCCCATGTTCAAGTTAGGCTCACTACTAGAGGTCAAGCATGTTTATGAGCTACTCAAGTGATTTTCTTTCAAGCTATTTATGTTATGATTAAAGTATGCTTATTTAAAGTATTATGTGGGATTTGATTTAGCACCAATTGAGGCCTAAGATGAGGGCTCGACTCAAGGGATTCTTATATAATGTCTTTAGTCTTTGAAAAATATGCCTCCATTTTATTATGGTTATTATCTTTGCTATACTGGTGGATCCATATAGTTATGTTATCATGGTTAGTTTGCCTTGGCAAGTAGACTACACCTAACCGAGGGGTGTCATGCCCGTCTACCTGACCGATGGGGTGTCATGCCTTGGGTTCCAAGTTATAGCTACTTGGTCCATGTCAGTGAAGGTCTATTCCTTCACATTTATGCTATATATGTTATGCAAGATGAATGATTGACAAGCATGTTCTATTATGAGCATTGATCACTCATGCCATATTGAAACTATGTATCCATTGTTATGATCATGCATTTTGACTACATCGACTTATGTCATATTATATTGCATCTCGTATATAGAGTACATTCAAAAAGACTAATGTATACTATATGCCTACATTATATTACAATGAATGGACCAAACCAAATTTTGATCATCCTCTATGTGGCTAGTTCGATACTTTAGAGAGAAGTATTGGTGAGTCCTTAAGTCTGAGGACAATATCTTCATTACTCTTGCTATTTGAGACTTCTTTATGTTGGACATTTATTATTATGAAGGTCAGCTCAGAAAGTGTCTTGGCCCCCACTCTATCCATTTTAGAGGTGTTGTATAACATTATGATATACTTATGCTATGAACTTGACTCTTTTATGCTTTTATGGATATCAAGATTTTCCTTAGTCCCGTTCCCCTTTTTATTATATACTTTGTTGTTGTTTATTTTGCTTTTGTGACCAATGATGTCTGATTGATAAGCTAAGAGGCTTGTTTAGGGTCCCTTCGGGTTCCCATTCGCCGTGTCATGTCTAGACCCTAGGCTTGGGTCATAAAAAACTCAGTATTAGACTATTAGGTTGTTAATGTTATTCGAACATCCAACACACCATGTCGATTAGAGTCATTCATGGTTGTGAAGCATGCCACAACTATGAATGGGAGGCTATGAGGCATTTTAGGAAATATTTCACTTCTTTATGGTCTAATCATGCTTTAAGTGTAACTATAAGGCTATTCCCTTAACAAATACTCTTGTTTTCTTCTAGATGATGCCAATTCCTAGGGAAAGACTAAGAAGATCCTATACTCTCGAGGAGCCATCGATCCCTCCCGCTCCTCAAGCTCATCAAGATGGAGGGGTAGACCAAGAAGAGTTCTGAGATACTATCATAATATAGTCGAGTGTTATAACCAACCAAATAAACCAAGGGGCCCAATTCCCTCATGCTCTCACTCTGGCCTCAAGGGTGATGGATTTACAAGAATGAACCCATTGAAGTTTCAGAGGTACAAGCTAAAAAAGAATCCTATCACGACCCAAGCCTAGGATGAAGACCTGATACGGTGAATGGGAGCCCAAACAAGCCTCTTAGCATATTATTTACACATCTTTGGTTGCAAAAGCAATTTAACAAATATAATAGAGTAAAAACTATTGGTGCATTCATTAACTAAAATGACATACCAAGAAATTCAAAGTGACCATAGCATGTTCTGAAAGTAGTCTTACGTATATCTTTCTCCTTCACCCTCACTTGTTGATAACATAATATCAACTCAATTTTTGAAAAGCATTTGGCACCCTATAACTGATCAAATAAATTATTAATCGTGGGGAGGGGGTATTTATTCTTAATTGTCACCCTATTCAATTATTGATAGTTGATACATATCCTCAAGGTGCTATCCTTTTTTGCATACAAAAAACACTGGTGCACCCCAAGGGGACACACTAGGTCTTATAAAACCCTTCTCCAATAAGTCTTGTAACTACTCTTTAAATTCACGCAATTATGCCTGCGTCATTCTATATGGATCTATGGAAATTGGTTGAGTGTCTAGAGGTAAGTCAATACCAAAATCTACTTCTCATTTTGGAGGTATGCCTAGAAGTTCTTCAAGGAATATATCAACAAATTCATTCACCACTAGAACTAATTGAAGAGTTGGTGATTCTGCCTCCATATCCCTTACTCTAACTAATTGACATATCTATCCCTTAGATATCATCTTTTGGGCCTTAAAATGAGAGAGAAACTATCCCTTTGGCGCCCCCTCATTGCCTTCCCATTTAAAAACTGACTCATTTGGAAAGTGGAAATACACTATCTTAGTTCTGCAATCCACGGTGGCATAGCAAGAAGCCAACCAATCGATACCAATTATAACATTGAATTCCACCATTTCTAGATCAATAAGGTCAGCCAATGTGTCACGGTTACAAATAGTTACTACACAGTCATAATAAATCCTTCTAGCCATAGTAGATTCACAGGTTGGTGTAGACACTTCAAATGATTTGTTCAATAATTTGGATGTTCTCTTAAGCTTCCCAGCAACGAGTGGGGTAATGTGTAATGGTGTAGAACTAAGGTCAATTAATGCATATACATTAGGTGAAAATATGGACAATATACCTGTGACCACATCAGGGGAAGCTTCCAAATTTTGCTGACTCCCCAGTAAATGAGTGTGTTTTTGGACTCTTCTTGTGCTAGCTGCCCCTCTAACACCTCTACCATGACCCATAGGTGCTTGTTGACTCCTACCTAATAGAGGAACTAACGTTGATAATGCAGTAGATTATGTTATATCACCCATATGCCTCCTCTAGCAATCTCTTATTAAGTACCCTGGCGCACCACACCAATAACAAGAGTCTGTCCAAACATGACATATACCTAAATGACTCCTTCCACACTATTTACAAGGCTGTATAGGAGTCATTTGCTGGCCTGCTAAATATCCTGCTATCTGGGTGCCTTACCCTTCACCTCTTAGACCAAACTGATTTCTCCTAGCCCCTTGAAGTTGTGTTAGAGCACTTATTGTAGAGTATGAGGATGAAAGCCTAGGCAGTCTGTTAGAAAACTGAGGTCTCAACTTACTTTTGGTGGTGTAAACTGCCCTATAGACTTGGACCTCTTGGACTGTGCCCTTTCTAACTCTTATGTCCGTCTCTTTTGACTTTGATCCTCTAATTTTTGCGCAAAAGCTTGCATTCTTGCTATATCCATGTCTTGTCCAGGGAAACGATGGTATAGTCCCTGACCAAATATGTATCAAATCTATCCATATATCGATGAACTCTATCTGCCTTAGTAGAAACTATATTAGGATCACACCTGGCTAGGGAATTAAATTGAATGCTATACTCCCTCACACTCATATTCCCTTGGTGTAGATTCAAGAATTGATTTGCACGGGCCTCTTGGATCTCTAATGGCAAGTAATGGTTAAGAAATGCCTTATTAAACTCCTTCCAAGTAGTTGGGGGTGCGTCTATAACCTTAGATTGCTTCCAAGCTTCATGCCATAGTATAACCACACCCTTCAACCTATATGTTGCTAACTCATCAGCTTCTGTACCTCTAATATCCATAACTTCTAAAGTGCGGTGAATTTGTCTTGGGTATCTTCATAGGATCTGACCCGGTGAAGGATGGAGGGTCCAAATGAAGGAAATGACGTATGCTTGTGCCAGCTGCACTATTCACACCCCCTGGACCTATAACTGGACCATCCTATCTTTAACCTTGGCCACGAACTATAAAGGTCAATAGTTGGACTACATTTCTCATATCCTACATGGTAGTATCAATAGGTGGTTCTGGGGGAATTTTACTACTTTCAGGTTCATCAAGAGCTAGAGGAGTTGGAGATGTTTATGATAGAGACTCCTCTTGAACCTTATTTCATTATCTCACCTGACTGGGTATACCAACCACCACTTCTACTCCCTTCCCTTTACATTTGTTTTGCCTGGTTTCTATTATACTTGCTATACCAAAAAATATAGAATTAGACATAATGCACCTATTACACTTAGCTCTATGGCATGATCTAAAGAATGAAAAGAAAGTAACAACTTCTAAATGTAGAGTAGCATCCTTCTTATAAATGTGGTAGATAACACATCGAAAAATAAGACTCTACATAGACACGACTTTGTAGACTCCCTAGGATAACTAGCTCTGATACCATTTTTGTCACACCCAAAGTCACGTTAGGGCGGACTAGCAGCTATTATCGATGAGGCTTAGGAGAATCAACCTGTATCTATGTGCTTCCTATACATATTATAAGAGATTTCTACATTTGACAGGCCTTTAAGAAAGTAAATAGTAAAAGCAAGCCAAAAGGAAATGCATGTGGCTAGGCCATTGGGGACATGATGTCTATAGTACGAGACATGACCACACTTTAATTTATATAGTCTACAAAGCCCCTAGATGAGGAAAAGTATATGATAAGCATTGAGAAAGTCCCTGCCTCGACTAACTATACAATACAAAAATATAAGCTTTAGACACACAAAGCTCTGAAGCAACTTGGAGCTTGGTAACAACAGCTGGATATCTTGTACTCCTAGTGGGGAGATCTACTATCACCTGTACCTGCAGTATGAATTGCAGGTCCCCCATAAGGGATGTCAGTACGAGATAATGTACTAATTATATAAGGCAGAAAATATTGTGTATGAATTAACAACTCTAATGGAACTATGCACTAGTGTATGATAAGAGACCGCCTTTAGTTATCCTATAGGATCATGTATTTTATGTTCTTTTTATTACTTTACCTTTACTGTAGAATTTGTGCACATCATGTAATATAAATGACTAGCAGATAAGTGGTAAATCTATATCAAGATCAGCCTTGGCAAGGCTTTTCCTTTGACCCCTTTAGCTAAAAGTACTGACGTTCCTTATAGGGGACCTGTATTTCATGCTGCAGGTACTGGTGTTGGTAGCTCTCCCCAGTAGAAATATAGGATTTTCATCTGTTCTTACGAAAATCCAAGTTATTTTGGAGCTTTGTATGTCTAGAGCTTATTTTTTGTATTGTATAGTTAATCAAGGCAGGGCTTAACCCAACCTTTATAAAATACTTTTCGTTACCTAGAGTCTTTTTAGAATATGTAAATTACTATGTGGTCATGTCTCATACTTTAAACACCGTGGCCCCAACTGCCTAACCATATGCATTACCTTTTAGCTTGTTATTACTATTTATTTTCTTAAAAGAGTGTCAAATATAGAAATCCCTCATTATATGTATAGAAAGTGCATGGATATAGATTGGTTCTCCCGAGCCTTATCAACAATGGGTGTTAGTCCGTCCTAATGGGACTTTGGGCATGACACATATACAGGAAAAAGTATATAATCAAAAAGCATAATATATCGATATGCCAGGAAATCCATGATACAGAACATCCATCATCCCTTACAAGGTCATAAACATAAAACTATGCTTGGCACATAGTTATGGAACTTGAAGATATATATAAAAGACTTGGGGATATCCCCAATCATATATGCACGCTTGGTGCTAGTGAAATGCCCCATAATGTGCTTCAGAATACCCATAATCATAATTCCACATATCTCAAAACCATACGTGATATAAAAATCCAACTTTATATTCTCGATCTGGGGAAAAATTGAGTGGGTAATGGGTATAACTCGAATTTTAGAGGACCCGTACCAAAAAATATTTTTTTTTAGTTTTTGATCTCCAGAGAATTTACGCCCCAAGCACAACGGGGCCAAGGCATAGAGTAGTGTAATTTATCCTTCACGTTTGGTTCACTTCATATACTGGACGCGGACCAGTACAACAGTTTCCTTAGTTTTTCCTATGCACCAAAGAGAATTGGGGTCATAGCCCCATGCCCACTAAAATGTGAAATCGCCCATGCTTAGCCATTTTTCCATACTATATCTCACAAAACCCTCTCTCAAACCCATCTAAGACCCTATCAATTCTCTCATTCAAATCCAAGGATCTCAAACTCAACTTTGGAACTCAATGATTTATTTCAAGCTCTAAGACTGCTTCAATTTCACCTTTAAGAATTCAAGGCTTAAGGTATGTGGGGTTCATCCATTGGTTTCCTTTCACCCATGGAGCCCAACATTCCCTTTTCATGAAAATTGCATGTTTTCAAATTTTATGACCTATGGGTTTCTCTTATTATGGATTATGAGTATAATTTATGTTGGGATTTGATGAAGTATTGATTGATTATGCATAACTATCTATTTCAAGTTTATTCCATAATTTGATTATGTCTATGGAGACTATGCATATTTTTAGATATGAAACTTTGAACTATCATGAGCTTTTGTAATGGATTTCAAGGTACCCTACATGAGGGTTTTACTATATGTTGGTGGATTGATTTGCATTAAGTTTACTCATCTTATTTCACTCTTGAATTGCATGATTTTGAACAAGTATCATGAACCCACCATGTGTTTAATGAAATGGCAAGTCAAGAATTCTCATGTTCAATTTATGCTCACTACTAGAGTTCAAGAATGTTTAGGAGCTACTCAATTCATGTTCTTTCAAGTTATTTATCTTATGATTAAAGTATGCTTATTTAAAGTATTATGTGGGGTTTGACTTTGCACCGATTGAGGCTTAAGATGAGGGCTCAACTCAAGGGGTTCTTATATAAAGACTTTAGTCTCTGAACAATGTGCTGCCATTGGATTATGGTTATTACCTTTGCTATACTAGTGGATCTATCTACTCATGATGTTATGTTTGGTTTGCCTTGGCAAGTAGACCACACCTAGCCAGGGGTGTCATGCCCTTCCACCTGACCGAAAGGGGTGTCATGCCCTGGATTCCAAGTTATAGTTACTTGGTCCATGTTAGTTAAGGTCTCTTCCTTCACATTTATGCTATATATATTGTACAAGATGAATGATTGACAAACATGTTTTATTGTGAGCATTGATCATGCTTGCCATATTGAAATTATGTAACCATTGTTATGATCATGCGTTTTGACTACATCGACTTATATCTGCTTGCATTGTGTCTCATATACATAGCACATTCAAATAGACTAATATATACTCCATGCATACATTATATTACAATGAAGGGACCAAAGAGCCTTTTGATCATCCTCTATGTGGCTAGTTTGGTACTTCGGAGATAAGTGTTGGTGAGTCCTCAAGTCTAAGGACAATATCTGCATTACTCTTACTATTTGAGAGTTCTTTATTTTGGACACTTATTATTATGAGGGTGAGCCCAAAAAGTGTCTTGGTCCCTACTCCATTCCATGTTAGAGGTATTGTTAGATATTATGATATACTTATGCTATAAGCTTGACTCTGAATATCAAGATTTTCCTTACTCCTTCTCCCCTTTTTATCATATCCTTTGTTGTTTATTTTGCTTTTGTGACCACTGATGTCTGATTGATATGCAAAGAGGCTTGTTTAAGGTCCCTTCAGGTTCCCATTCATCGTGTCATGTCTAATCCCTAGGCTTGGGTCATAAAAAACTCAGTATTAGACTATTAGGTTGTTATCGTTCCTTGAAAATCCAACATACCACTTTGCTTAGAGTCATTCATGGTTGTGAAGCATGCCACAACAATGAATGGGAGGCTATGAGGCATTATAGGAAATGTTTCACTTCTTCATGGTCTAACCATGCTTTAGGTGTAACTATAAGGCTTTTCCCTTATTGAATGCTCTTGTTTTATTCTGGATCATGCCAATTCTAAGGGAAATACTAACAAGAGCCCGTACTCCCAAGGAGCAACCAACCCCTCCTGCTCCTTAAGCTCATCAAGATGGAGGGGTAGACCAAGAATAGTTCTGAGACGCTATCACAATATTGTCACATGTTATGACCAACCGAATAAACCAACGGGCCTAATGCCCTCATGCTCCTGCTCTGGCCTTAGGGGTGACGGATTTACAAGAATGAACCCACCAAAGTTCCAGAGGTCCAAGCTAAAGAAGGATCGTGTCACGATCCAAACCTAGGGCCTAGACGTGATATGGTGAATGGGAACCCAAAGGGACCCCAAACAAGCCTCTTAGCATATCATTTACACATCCTTGGTTACAAAAGCAATTAAACAACTATAAGAGAGTAAAATAAGGATAAAGGGAATAAGGAAAGCTTTAGATAAATAGAAATAAATAAGAGTCAAGAATATAACATGATTATATTAGAAGTCATGCACTATGAGCCATCTTTACGATTCGTAGGGTCCTCTACAAGTCATAAATAGGGTTCGTAGTTCCCAAGTATGACATCAAAATTTTCCCAAACATTGGATTTGCTTTGTTACCTACGAATTGTATGACTCCCTGCGACTCATAGTCGGGGTCTCGTAGACCTATTCTGCAGAATTTTAAAAGGTGACCCATTTTCAATATCAAAAGACTAACATCTTTTGGCTCTTCATGTCCCTGCATAAAACAGTTCTTTTTACCTTATAACTTCTTCTAACCTCATTTTTCAATAAATTATCCCTTTATTAACATTCACTAGTGAGTGAATTTGTTGCCAAGAGCTTGGTCTTCTTTTTCTTCTCATCATTCATTCATCCATTTATCTGGTAAGTTCTTATGGTTAAGCCTGGTAAATTTCTTAAATAGCCTTGTCTTATGTGTGCTTGAATGAATCTTTTATTATTATTATCAGCAACACATGTCAAAATGATTATGGTAATAGGTAGAATATGATTTATACATATCTATAAAGCTGTAAAGAGTAGATTCTTGACTTCTATCCTTGTTAGGAGACTTTGATGTCTATTACTATGGCTATGTGCTTTTGTATCACATTTTATGGGTTATTATCATGTGAAAATCCTAAGGGGTTAAATTTGTTAGGTTTATGGAAGTTATAGTTCTATTAGGGCAAGTTACCCATGCATATATTTGATGTATCTCTTGAATGTGCTTTCCTGTCTCCAATGTTAGAGTGTTCTGAGCAGATAGGGAAGGATTCAAGTTTTAATTTGAGATAATTGGTAAGGAAGAGTGTTTAGGTTTGTTGCAGTGTCACTTATGTTTTTGCTTTTGTTTTTGTGACCCCTGATGCTTTCTGTTTAGTTTTTGGTCTTTGTGGAAATTGTAAAGGCACCCAAGGTGCTCTCTATTTTCTACTTCAAAGAACGACTATAGGTCATAGGGTACCCTACGAGTCTTACTGGCCCATTATAGAAGGCAACAGTTATTTAAGGTGCCTTAACATTTTCTATAGGAGACCCACCTATGACTTGTAACCATTATTTTGAGTTGTAGTGAAGGTTTCATGGCCTTGATCTAAACTCTTAAAATGTCTCTAGAATGAGGTACGATCCCAGATTATGAATCGTACGACACCCTATGAATCAAACCTGCATCTCGTAGCTGATTCCAAAATGCATTTCCCTTAGACTCCTTAATATTACAAAGATATTGTACGACTCGTAGGTCACCCTATGTGTCATACCTCTACCTTGTCTCTGCAACGCCGCACCTACTTCAAGTATTTTACTAAAGAAATTTTATTATTTGCTATTTGATTGCTTTATGTGCTATCTTGTTGGTACAAGACATCATAGGACTAATACTTTGGTTTGTGATGATTTTGCTGAGATAATGCCTATAAGAGGACAAAGAGTTGTTACCCCAATTCTAGGACACCAACTGAGGGATGAAACATATGATGAAGATCAACCCATTGAGGAGATAATTGTACAGCCTGACCCCAAAGCCAATGTACCCTTGACAAGATCACAAACATGGGTTTTAATGGAAGTAGATATCCTCTCCCATTCTGAAGAGAATGGTGACAAGTAAGGGTCATATGACCATGCATCACTTTCTGAGTCTAGTTCCCTTGAGGTATCTCAAACTCAGCATAAGGATACTTCTCCCCCATAATCAACCAACTTTGCTTACATTACCATCTATACAGACCCATAAAACATGAGATGGTATGTCATAGGGATGAAAGAGATATATGAAAAGGGACTGGAGCTGAAAATCCAAAGGAAGCCAATGAGGAGATTCCATGAGGAAGCTAGGCTGAAAGTTTTAGGACTAAGAAGTATGCCAGGGTTAGAGGCTAAAATTGAGCGATATAGACTAAGTTGACTATCACAAGCACTGGGGAAGTGTGCCCCTGACATGGATAGGGAGTTTTATGCCTCCTACTATGCCACTGTACGCAAAGATCTGCCAAGGCTCAAAAAGCCCATTGAGCAGCCGTGATTGAGTGAAGTCCTGGTCAGAAAGGAGGTTGTTGATATCTCATAGGAAACCATTCGGCGAGTAAAATTTAGGTCAAAGTACAAAGTGCTACATTCCATAGCGGAGTATAATCATAGGATAGCAGAGATGAGAAAGGCAGTAAACTAGGAGGATGTCGGGATTAGAACAGAACTCCTTAGGTTGATAGAAAGTCAATTTTGTGATTAAAGTGTTGAGCCAACATGGGTTATGAACCACACGAAGCATATTCTGAAGGCTCATCTCTTATTTAGGGCAAAATATTAGTGGTCCATTATTCATTGGTGTATGAGACCAACTTTCATGGATAATGTGATCACATTGGAAAGAGCTATGTTGTTGGCTAGCATCTTGGCATGATACGAAATAGAGTAGGCTCAAGTTATAGGAGAATAGATATATGAGTCAGTAGTCCATACTCAGCAGGCCTTGCTATTCCCTATTTTTATACACAAGTTATACAAGGTGGTTGTGGTATAGTCTCTCTCCACTTGGACCCTTATGTAAAGGTGTTGCACATAATGGATCCCAATCTGGTCAAGGTCGAAGAGAACCCTGTTGCCGTATAGAGAGTTGTCCCCTCTCCTATTTCAGAGCCATTCCAAGTAGAGCCTCTGACTCAGAGTGCACTACTAGTTTCTATCGGTAATACTTCAATTGCTACAATGCCCACACCAGCTGTAGAGATCGAGTCCTCCCTATCCTTCAATACTCTGGCACTAGCAACAACTTCATTACAAGTTAATTCTCTTAGTTCTATTGTTGGTTTTTAGGTGTAAGGTGGCTATAGTAGAGTCCAAACTTCGAGCTCTATCTACATAGGTCAAACCTTGGGTTGACTAGATAGTACAGGACTTCGAGGAAAGGATGAAGCAACTCACCCATGATTTGGGAGATGAGAGTGTTAGAGCGGTAGATGCTCGAGTAGATGCCTTTGAGGCGAGAGTCTAGCAGAGACTTGAGGGAGCACAGCTTGATGACACGAGTGTTATGACTAAGGAATTGTCCAAGTTTAAGGCCAACTTATTGCAAATGTTGGTAGCTTCTATTGTAGTACAGGAGGTGACATTGGTGGGATATGAGTCATTCGAGTAGCTAGCCAACCATTCGAATGTCCATAGGAGGAGGACTCTTGAGAATGACGATGATCCCGAGCTGACTCAAAAGAGATCAAGACTAGAGGAGGAGCCCATACCCGAGGCAGTGGTACAAGAGTCGCTATTGTTGGTGGCTACTTAGCGAGATTGAGAGTTGGACAGCCCATAAAAAGAGGGTAGTTTTGGCATTGCTGCATGGGAGATGGTACCTCAGAACCCAAAAGATCAACCAGAGGCCGACTCCTGATGCACCATGATGTTTGACTTCTGTTGACCCAAGTTTTTCAATTTGTCATTATGGATATTTTGTCCTTTTGTTAAGAGAATTTTGATAACTTTGTTGTTTATGAATGTTTTGTGTTGAATGATGTTTTATTGTTTTGATTTTGGAATTTGTCTTTAATTATTTTTTTTACTGTATATATATCACTATGTTATATTTGCGTATTTTCATTTTTTATATGTTTTTACTTTGAGGATAAAGTATTCTATTTTGGTGTGGTGTGGGAAGTTATATATTAAGGTGAAGTATGAGTAACCTCGAGTCCATAACTTCCCCTATTTTTGATCCCAGGATTTTCTTGTCGTGATTCTATTTCTTTATGGATGTTTACTTTTCTATTGAACAAACATGTTTAGGTAATGCAGATAATGTGTAAATTCATAGTAGTGTTTTCTGTTGGAATATAAATAGTCTTTAGTTGCATTTTAATGTTTTGATAAAAAAAGGGTACCCTCAAAATTTTTGAGATTGTGGTTGTTGATGCATCCATACATTTTTTAGTATCTGGCAATATTTGTTCTGATATTGTGAAGGTAAACTGTGGCTGAAAAAATGACCTTTGTGTGAATACTTGATTGGGGATACAATGTCATATGTGTTGTGAACTTATTTTGCTACATTCATGCATCTTTTATGGACTCAGAACTAGCCTTAGTACTGTAAGATTGATTTGTTTATGTGGTGGATATGGAAAGGATCTTAGGCCTCTATTCTTTGAGTGAACCCACTTTTAGCCTAAAATGACCGACCAAATAAGTGATAGAATCCCTTGTTCCAAATTTTAAGCTTATCATTTACTTATTCTCTCTTGATAGCATGTTAGCTTAACCTTGTTTGATGAAATACCTTGATATTAGCCCTAGTCTGTCCTTGGACATGTGAACTTGAATTGAGGCTAAACGCCTGAGTTAAGGGTGGTTATAAGTTGTTGCCCTTCTTTGAGGAATTGATATTATGCACCTTATCTCAGGATAAAACCCTAAGTTGAGGGTGACTCTTATTGTGATAAATTAATGCCAATGAGGTGGTTGCTTGGGAAATAAAGAAAGAAATGAACAATCATGAGCCGACTGAAGAATAAAAAAGGAAAAGTGCCTTGATTTGAGAAAAAGTAGCAAGAATTGAGTTCAAAAATAAGGCACAGTTGAAAATTGAAAGAAAGCACTCGAGAAAAGTTCAAAACAGGAGAATAAGGGTGGATTTGTTGAAAAGGGTTGGATTATTAAAGCAAAAAGTATTGTTAAACATGGTTCAAGGATAGCTTTTAGTCATTACTTCCTAAAATGCCATAACAAAGCCCCGTGGACCTATCTTACAAGCCCATAAGTCCTAAAGTGATCCAAATCCACTTTATCACCAAGCCAGAAGATGAGTATAGAGGTAAGCCTATTGTGTTAGTCAGTATGCATGAATTTCAATTGTAAGAGTGAGAATGCTTCCTCAGTCCCCGAATTCTAAATACTTTTTTTGAGTGAGTATGAGGGACTTCTTTCCAGTGAAGGCATTTGCACTACATGAGTAGCATAAGACTATACCAGCAATTGTAGACGGTTGATGCTCCTAGCTTGTCATAGTTAGATTTTCAGGTATCTCATTATGCTCTAGTTTCGCTTAGTAACTTTACAATCCTGATTTGAAAATGGTAGATGGGTAGCCTAATGAAAGGAGTTGTTGTATATGCTATTAGTGTAGATACTATTTATTTGTCATTGTCTACTTAGATTGAGTCATCGCTTGAGGACAAGCAATAATTTAAAGATGAGGGTGTTGATGTGCTGTCAAAATACAACATATTTGATGCCCAAAACAAGGGATTTTGTGAGTTCTTAATGTGACTTTTTATGATTTTTATGTGTTTTTGTGTTATTCTTGCAAAAAAGCTAGGTTGGCATGATTTTGAAGGAAAGTTGCTAATTTTGCTGAATAATAGGACATACGAGCTCATCTACGAGTTGTAGCCCAAGATACGAGTCATAGGGTGTGTTGTAGTAAGAAATAAAGACTAAAATTTAAAAATCTGCTAAATGGAGGTCACCCCTATGAGGTCATCCTACGAGTCGTAAGTCTCACCATGACTCATATAGGTGGACTCATAGCAGGAATCAGAGAGAAAAATGTTGGACCAAAAACTAAAGGCCAAGTCTACGAGAGGAATATATGAGTTATAGGGTAAGTAACGACTCATACTCTTGGTCCGTAATAGTTTAGTTCAAGATGCCAAGAGCCCGATATGAGACACCAACTATGACTTACAGGTCACCCTACGAGTCGTACATACAAGGCATACCAGCTGCCAGTTGTCTTTTCTATGTTATTTTTAGGGTTTATTCATAAACACTATAAATATGCTTAGATCATTTTTTATATGGAGATTCCAAATTTTAGAAGATAGAACTTGCCTTTGAGTATTCTCTCAAGAATATTTTAGGGTTTTAGAATAGTTTGTCATTCTCACTTGAAAAATCCATTTTGGGGATTGCAAATCTTGTTTTATACTCATTGTTGATCAACTAAGCTTTTGGGTTTGCAACTTGTGGTGCCTACACTCTTCATTGTTTTTTATAAAACTTTTATTTATATTTTGCATTTGCATTTTGTATGTTTTGCCTTAGCCATGAGTAACTAAGTACCCACAACTTGGGGTTGTATGAATCATGGGTAGTTAATTTGAAATAACCTAGGTTTATTTTATTTCTACGATTTGTGTTTGCATGTATTATCTATTTCGCTTTATTATGATTGTCGTTTTGGTAGTGGCTAGCACCAAACCTCACCTACTATCACTATGCTGACCAAGGTAGTGACGAATAAGAAAAGGAAAGTAGATGACATGATTCGATTGATGTGTTCTTATCTAATCAACCGAATATGACAAAGGGGAGGTTCACTAGGACAATTGGTAATGGTTAGTTGGAACGCCATGGTGGCCAACCAAGTGCCATGGTGAAATTTGAACTTTACCTTCAAAAGAGGGCTGGAAGAACCTAAGTTACTGTCCTGTATGCAAATTTTCAATAATAGTTATGTTACCTAGGGTAATCGAGTCAACAAACCATGGTGAAGACATTTCCCAAGTTGTCCCTAAAATTGAGTATTTTTTGTGTAATAATTTAGTGTTTATTTTACTTTATTTTTTAATCACAAACCCCCCATCCATTTAGAGATTTTAGTTATTTACGCTTGAAATGAATAGTAGTGGATTTTTGTAGTCAAGCTATGTATTTCCTATAGATTTGACCCGAAACTTTAATTAGTTTAATTGCTAACAACAATCGCTTTCTTCTTGAAGTGTGAACATCATCAGTCCACATTAGCTGTGTCACATCTGAGACCTACTTTAGATCATGAAAAACATTGTATCAGAGCACTAGGTTATTAATGGTCCTTAGAGTCCAATAGACTGTGTCGATTAGAGTCTTATTTGTGGTTGTGAAGTGCACGACGACTATGAATGAGAGACTATGAGGCATTTTTGAAAATGTTTCCCTACTATTGATCTATGCCATGCGATAGAGTTAAATCCTCTAATTCTTATTTCTTATTTAAGTCATTGTGTTTCCGAATATGTCTCAAGCTGCTAAGGATGGTGATATATGAAATGAGGAGGTTTGTAATGCTCTATGGGTATTGGCCAAAGGGATGACAAATTCGATAACTCAACTCAATCAACAAGTGGGTGAACAGAGACTTCAAGTGGTAAGAGGGAGGAGAGAGGGGTCAAGAGGGCCGGTATTAAATAAATGTTCCAAAGTTTTGAAGGTAGTGGTGGTATGGTGCCTTTTGCTAAGTCCTCAAAATGTGGTAAGATTCATATAAGCCCATGTTTGAGGGGTACCAATGCTTGTTATGGTTGTGGTGAGGTCGCCACAAGGTGTTGATTGTCTTCATGCTTGAAAAAAGTGTAAGAGTGGTGGACCTCAAGAACAAGGTGTTCATGTTAATTAAGAGGATCGAGGAGTGGATGTGGCACCCAATGTTGTTACTCATATGTTGAAGTTTCCTTCGACATTGGTATGTGTGCATTAATGGGTTCAGGTGCGACTATCTCTTTTATTATCCCCTTTGTTTGCTCATGGGCTTCATGTGTATCTCGATTTGTTGTCTAAATTTAGTGTCTACCCAATTTGTGATTCTATTATTGCTAAGAAGGTCCATAGGAATTGTTCCGTGGTCATATTGCATAGATCTTTTCTTGTGACTATGTTGAATTGGATATAGTGGATTTTGATATTATACTCGAGGTGGATTAGTTGCATGCATATTATGTCTTTATTATTGGTAGGACCCGTAGAGTTAGATTTCAATGCCCTAGTGAACCATTTCTCCAGTAGGAAAATTGTGATACAGTCGGTCAAGATTCATTTCTTGCATTTAATCCTATGAGTTATTTTCTAAGGGGATACTCTATAATCTTGCAAGAGTTAAGGATGTTGAGTCTAAGTTCCTACCTGTAGGGTTGGTTCGGTGGTTAATGAGTTCCTCGATGTCATTCCTAGTGAGCTTCCTTGTGTTGTTTGTGTATACAAAGCTTGGTTCCTTTAGAAAGTGTATTGATTATTGGCAACTTATTAGGGTCACCATAAAGAATGACTACCCCTCCCAAGGATGTATGATCTATTTGACAATCCTCGATGGGTTAGTCACTTCTTTAAGATTGATCTTCAGTTCAGGTTTTGTCACAAAGTGAGGACGAGGGTAGGTGATATTCCTAGGTGCCCTTTTGGGCTAGGAATGAGCATTTTTAGTCGTGGAAGATTTTATTTGTTGACTTATGCACCAGCTATGTTTATTGGTTTCATCAATAGGTCTTAAAACCCTACCTTGGCATATTTGTGGTGGTCTCTAATGATGAAGTATTGATTTATTGAGAGCATGTAGCTCATTTGAGGGTAGTACTACAAAGATTAAGGGAAGAGAAGTTGTATACAAGGTATGGGAAATGTGAATTTTTGTTAAAATACATTGTCTTTCTAGGTCATGTGGTATGGGAAGATTGTATTAAGGTGAATCCTAAAAAGACACATGTGATTAGAAAATTGGCCTAGACCTTTGACTCCCTTGGACATTAGAAGTTTCTTATGCTTAACAGGTTAGTATTGGAGGTTTGTAAATGAGTTCTCTTCTATTACTTCTCCCATGACTAAGTTGACTCAAAAGAAGGCTACAATTGTTGTGGACTGATGAGTGTGAAAAGAGTTTCCAAATCTTGAATGATAAGCTTGTCTCCACTCCTATCTTGTCTCTACCGGAAGGGTTTGAAGGGTTTGTTGTGTGTTATGATACCTCCTGAATTAGTTTGGGTTATGTTTAGAAGAAAAATGGTAAGGCGATAACCTATTCATTTAAAATAATTTGAGATGCATGAGAAGGATTATCCTACCTATGACCTTGAATTGGCTGCCGTGGTATTTGCTTTGAAAATTTGACGTCATTATTTGTATAGGGTGCATTTTGATGTGTTTACCAATCACAAGAGTCTCCAATATATGTTCACCCAAAAGATCTTAGCTTGATACAAAAAAGGTCGCTAGAACTTCTTATGGATTATGATATAAGTGTGTATTATCATCCTGGTAAGACTAATGTTTTAGTCGGTACTTTGAGCAGGGTGGTAGCCAGTTTATATTGATGGTTGTAGAAAATGGGTGGCTAGGGAGGTCTACCTATTGGCAATATTAAGGGTTCGGCTAGAAGTGGTTGACTATAGTGGTATTATAGTTGTTGTTGGTTCAACAATCTTCCTTGGTTGGTGAGGTAGAACCAAAGCAAGATCTTAATCCCTCATTATTATGAAATGACCCCAAAATGTGCCCAAAAATATGCCTCGAAAGTGACTGAAATCGTAATTTTCATATAACTAAAATTTTGTTTATTATTTCAAATATCAAACTTCATATTCTTTCTTAGGGGTCAAATTGAGTGGGGATTGGGTTTAACCCAAATTCTTGAGCAGCCGTATCAAAATCCAAAAATTGCAAAAATATAATTTTGGTGGGTCAACTTTGAAGGGGCATATCTTTTAGAACTCAAAGGACTAGGTGGACCAGGACATATCAAACTAAATATCTTTTCATTAGATTTCTATCGCACTTGGTTTTACCTTATTTCGAGTTCAGATGAAGGAGTTATGCTCATTTTCATGGAACTCATTTCTACAAAAAATGCAATCCTAGTGAGCAGTCCATTTTGGTCCTATTTTCTCTTGACTTCTATCCAAGATTTTTAAGTATTGGGCCTAAGGGTTATAATACTTAAAAGTACATATACTTAGCATTATTTTACCCTCAAATCATCCTAAAAACTCCCTAATACTCACCAAAGCACTTAGCCAAATATTTAGTCCCAAATTCAAGTCCCAAAACTCAAGACTAATCTTAACGATTTCATCAATGGTTTCACTCAAACTTCAAGTGCCCACTAAATCCTTCAACAAGGTTTCTATAAAAGCTAAGGTTTTTGGTTTTGAACCATTGGGCCCTTCCACCCATGGTGCCTAAGCCTCTTTCTTACTAATATTGCGTGAATTAAAGTTGATTTTACATATGGCTCTTGTATATTGAGAAACTTATTGTACAGCGATTTTAGTCATGAAAGTGTGGTTATTTTAGCATGTTTTGAGCTTTAAATCTTGGATATAATGTTGTATTTGATGAGGGTCTTCATGTGTATGTCTTGAGGGTGTCGCAAGGTATTTATTGATGGTTTTACAATAGATTTTCTTGCATGATGTCATCTCTAAATTGCATGATTTTTTACTCCCATTGCACACTAGCCAAGTGTTTAATAAAATGTCTGGCTAGGATTTCTTGAGGAATTATGGGTCCAATGCATGTTTTATGAGTTGAATGATGTTATGATGTTTATATGAAGGTGAAATGATATATGTATGTGATGACCAAATGATGATAAGAAGGAAAGATATGTATATAAGGATTAAAGGAATAACTATATATGTTTGAATCTTGTAAAGCACCTTCGGCATTACTAGGGAAATGTTAGGATATCATATTGTTATGTTCTTGTGTATTGTTGATGACTTGTTGGATTCTTAAGATAATATTTATGATCTTGCCAATTGTGAAAGCCTACTATAAGGGGTTATGAACTATATTACATGCTTTACCCTCAAGTGCAAGGCCAATTCCTACATATAGGAGCTACGAGCTATATTGTACACCTTACCCTCATGTATGAACTGAATCTACTCTGTATGAGGTTATGTTACTCTTTATGAGCTCATGCTACTCCTTATGAGGTTATGTTACTCTGTATGTGGTTATGCTACTCCCTATGAGTTTATGTTACTCTTTATGAGGTTATACTACTCCCTATGAGGTTATGTTAATCTTTATGAGGTTATGCTACTCTTCATCAGGTTATGTTACTCTTTATGAGTTTATGCTACTCCCTATGAGGTTATGATACCCTTTATGAGGTTATGCTACTCCCGATGAGGTTATGTTACTCTTTATGATGTTATGCTACTGAGGTTATGCTACGCTTTATGAGGTTATGAACTATGATGTACTCCTTACCCTAGTGTATGCTTTGGGGTTATAAACTCATTCTATATCACTCAATTTCTAGTATAAGGTAATTGGATAAGCTAACTATGTTATCTTAATGGGTTTATTAAGATATGAAAATATGGATATTTTCAACCATGTTTTTCTACAATCATTGTCCATGCATGCCATATTCCTATTGCCTATTGTTACAAATTTTGATTACATTGCCTATCTCTTACTGCATTGCATCCCACATACTTAAAACATTCCAATGTACTAATCATACTCTATGCCTACATTATATGATTCTGTAGGAACCAGAGCCCCACTTGAGCATCTCCAACCATGTGGCTAGCACGGTTTCACTCAAGCTTATTGGTGAGTCCTCCATTCCGAGGATGTTGGTCTATGTTTCTTATGTTATGTATTTATTCCTTCTTCTTTATTGCTATTTTGACTATGAAGGTGAGCCCGATTGCTTTGTCTTGGCCCACCTACATATCTATGTTTAAAGGTGTGTTGGACAAGTAATATATTACGTTTGAGCTTTGATTCACTATGTTATTTAAATATTAAACTCTCTCTTTCTCTCTTAGTCCCATTTCACGTTGTTCATGTTTCTTATGATGTTTTATGTTGCTTTTGCGACCAAGGATATGTAATAATGTGCTATGAGGCTTGTTTGGGTTTACTTCGGCTTCCCTATTCGTTGGTCACGTCTAGGCCTAATCTTGGGTAGTGACAAAGATTGTATCAGAGCACTAGGTTGATAGATCCTCAAAGTCCAACACATTGCATCGATTAGAGTTTTACGCATAGTTGTGTTGTGCACTACAACTATGATTAGGAGGCTATGAGATATTTTAGAAAATATTTCCCTTCTTCATGATTTATGTCTTGCCTTAGAAGTGAGATAGGGTTTCCCCCTCTAATGAATGTCCTTTGTTCTTTAGTTGACCATGCCGCTTCAAAAAGAAAGACAAAGGAAGTAAGTTAAAGGTTTTGATGTTAATGGATCTGATTTTCCCTATTTATTTCATTATTATTTTTGGTTTCTAGTAGGCTTCTCGTTGCTAGGAGGTTCATAGGTGTTGATCTGGGTTTATAGTATCAGGTCTTGCTTTGTGACTTGTTGGAATTGGTATGGTCCATTTTGATATCATTATAAGGTAGAATGATTGCATGCATGTGGTGTGTTCATCGGTGGTAGAACCCGTAGAGTTAGATCTCGAATCCATAATGAGCTCATCCTTTAGTGGGAGGTTATCAAATGGTAGCTCGGAAGGTAGGTCCATTTCATATCTTAAGGTACAATTAGTCTTTAAGTGGTTACTTTATCATCTTGTGAGAATTGAAAGTGTTGAATCTAAGTTGTTTTGTCTATAGTATTATTGTTGTTGGTAGATGAGGCTTGGAATGTCCTTTTTGATATTTTGAATTTAAAGTAGTGTCTTTTAGTTTGACTAATGCACAGGTTATGCCAACAAGTCTTATACGTAAGATCTTTAGTCCCTACTCTAATAGGCTTATGGTGTTTTTGATGATGATATGATAGTTTGTGTACCCTAATTAGGTAGTCCATGTGAGACTTTTGAGGGTAGTACTACAAAGTTTAAAGAAGAAGATTAGATGCTAAATAGGAGAAATAGGGATTTTAGTTATAAGAGGTTTCCTTTCTAGGTCGTGTGGTGCCGAGTGTTGGCATTAAGTTGGACCCCAGTAAGATGAAGGTGATTAGAGATTGGCCTAGACCTTTGAACCCACCACATATTAGGAGTTTCTTAGGCTTAGCGGGCTATTACCGAAGGTTTTGAATAGGTTATATTCTGTTGCCCCTCTTGTGACTTAGTTGACATTAGGTAATGCTAATGTTATGACCGATGTTTTGAGTAGGGTGATTTGATATGTCCAAAAGTTGCTATTCCTTATGTTATTCCTTGTCCTAATGGGATTCATGTCTGTGTCCAAGATAGTTGTGTGAGTCTACAATAGCTAGAAGGGGTCTAAAAGGCTTTCCCTATGTTCGTATTGCATAAAAGTCTTGTCTTGTGATCTTGGTTAAACTTAGCTTGATGTTTTGGGGTTTTAAGGTGATTTGGCTATTTGCATAGCATGCTTTCGATGAGTGTACGACCTGTAAGGTTGTAAGATGATGGTTAAGGATGGTTGATCTACTGGTCAACTATAATGGTTTAGTCACTTCTCTAAGGTTGATTTGAGGTTTGGGTTTTGTTATCAAGTGTGTAAAAGGGTAGGTGATATCCCTAGTGTCCTTTTGAACTAGGACTAATCATTTTAAGTATTGGTAGAGTTGTTTTGTTGTCTTATGCACCGGTGGTGTCCATGGGTCTCTTATATAGGGTCTTAAAACCCTATCTTGATATGTTTGTAGTGGCCTGTAGTGATGAGGTATTGATTTGTTTAGGGCTTGTGAATTATTTGGTGGTAGTGTTGCAAGTATTGTAGGATGAGAGGTTGTTTGCTAAATATGATAGGTATGCATTATGGATAGCAAGAAGGTCATTTGGGTTCTTAAAGGATTATGAATGAGTGTGCATTATTTTTCCCCGATAAGGCTAATGTTGCAGTCGGTGCTCTAGGTAGCCTAGTATGTTTGTTGATAGTAGCAAAGAGGAGATTAGTGGGGTCAATCGGTTGTTAGATTGGAAGTTAAACTGATGGAAGTTGAGCATGGTGGTATAGCATCCTTGATGGTTCTAAATCTTCTTGGGTTAAGAGGTCTAATCTAAGCAAGGCCTTGATTCTGCCTTATTAGGGTTATAAGTTTTAGGTGAGAAGTTGGTAGAGTGGAGGTTGTCTCCCAAGGGGGAGATGGTGGCTATGGTACCATGTGGGTTACATGAATTTAAGGTTGACACATGAGTTGAGGATTATGATTCCTTATAGAGTGTATAGGGAGGTTCGTACAGTTACAAAAGTTTGGGGATTTGCCTATAGATGTAGATATGGTTCACTTGGTTCTTAATGCTTCTAGGTAGATGGGATATGTTGGTGACTCTAGTATTATAGAACTCTTTGATGTTGTGATTGAGGTGGAGGATAAGTTGGACTCAAAAGAAGTCCCAGTGGAGATGTTGGATGGATGTGTGGAGAGATTGATTAATAGGGATGTGGCGTTCATTAAGGCCCTTTGGAAGAGTCATCTACTCGTATGTGTCTCTCGGGAAGCCGGAGGAGGCATGAAGGAGCAATATAAAAACTTCTTTCATTTTGTTCAATCTTATAGTGACATGTCAAGTACTTTCTATGATTTCAAGTCTTATGCTTCAACCCCTATGTCATTCATATGCATTCATGTTTAAGTTGGCAAGTTTATGATGATTGTACACTTATGCCGAGGTTTTGAAAACTGTGTTTTGAAGTGTATTGTTGCATTCTTGTTGGGTCTGATCTATTTGAGATTAGTCTTCTCTTTTACACGACCCCAAAAAGTGCCCGAAAATGTGCCTTGGAAGTGCCTAGAATCATAATTTCCATATATCTAAAAATCCATTAGTTATTTCAAAAAATTGACTTCATATTCTTGTTTAGGGGGTCAAATTGAGTGGGAATTTGGTTTAATCCGAATTTTAGAGCAATCATATCAAAATCTGAAAATTGCAAAAATGCAATTTTGGAGGGGCAACTTTCAGGGGGCATATCTCTTAGCACACAAAACATTAGGTGGCCCATACCTATCAAATTAAAGATCCTTGAATTAACTTTCCAACACACTTGGTTTCACCTAATGTTGAGTTTAGATGAAGGAGTTATGCCCATTTTCGTGGAACGCATTTTTGCAAAAAATGCAATTCTAGTGAGCAGTACGTTCTGGTCCTATTTTCGCTTGTCTTCGGTCCAAGACTTTTAAGTCTTGGGCCTAAGGGATACCACACTTGAAAATACATATATTTAGCCTTATTTCACCCTCATATCATTCTAAACATTTCCCATTACTCACCAAAATACATACCAAAAAATTTACTCCCAAATTAAAGTCCCAAAACTTAAGACCAATCTTAAGGATTCCATCAAGGATTTCACTCAAGTTTCAAGTCCCCATTAAAGCCTTCTTTAAGGTTTCTCCAAAAGATAAGGTATGTAGTGTTGAACTATTGGGTCTTTCCACCCATGGTGCCTAAGCCTTCTTTTTAATTATATGCATGACTTAAAGTTGATTTTACATGTGGGTCTTGTATATTGAGAAATTTACTGCACAGTGATTTTATTTACTGAAAGTATAGTTGTTTTGGAATTTTTTGAGCTCTAAATCTTGAATCTAATGTTGGATTTGATGAGGGGTTTTGATGTGTATGTCTTGAGGGTGTTGCAAGGTGTTGATTGATGGTTTTACAATGGATTTTCTTGCATGATATAATCTCTAAATTGTATGGTTTTTTACCCCCATTACACACCCTCCAAGTATTTGATAAAATGTTTGGCTAGGATTTCTCGAAGATTTGTGGGTCCAATGTACATTTTACGAGTTGAATAATGTTATAATGACATAATGATGATGAAATGATATATGTATGTGATGCCTAAATAATGATAAGAAGGGAAGATATGTATATAAGGATGAAAGTAATGAATATATGTGTTTGAATAATGTAAAGCACCTTTGTTATTGTAAGGGAATTGTTGGGCTCTCATATGTATGTTCTTGTGAATTATTAATGACTTGTTGGATTCTTCACAAAAGGTGTATGCTCTTGTCAATTGTGAAAGCCTACTAGGAGGGGTTATAAACTATGTTACATGCTTTACCCTCTAGTGCAAGGCCAATTCTTACATGTAGGGGTTATGAGCTATGTTGTACACGTTATCCTCATGTATGAATGCAATCTACTCCCTATGAGGTTATGTTACTCTTTATGAGGTTATGCTACTCCCTATGAGGTTATGTTACTCTATATGAGGTTATGCTACTTCCTAATGGGCTATGTTACTCTTTATAAGGTTATGGTACTTCCTATGAGGTTGTGTCACTCTTTATGAGGTTATATTGCCCACTATAAGTTTATGTTAGTCTATATGAGGTTATGAACTATGATAAACTCTATACCCTCATGTATGATTTGGGGTTATGAACTCATGCTATATCTCTCACCCACTAGTATAAGGTAATTGGTTAAGCTAATTATGTTATCTTAATTAGCTAAGTAAGATATGAATGATGGATATTTGCAAGAATGTTTTACTACAAACATTATCCATGCATGTCATATGCCTATTGCCTATTGTTATGCATTTTTTATTACATTACCAATCTCTTATTGCATTACATCCCACATACTTATTACATTCCATTGTACTAATGCATATTCTATGCCTACATGATATGGCCATATAGGAATGGGAGCCCCACTTGAGCATCTCCACCCACATGCTTAGTATCGTTTCACTCAAGCTTATTGGTGAGTCCTCCATTCTGGGGACGTTGGCCTATGTTTCTTATGTTATGTATTGATTCCTTCTTCTTTATTGTTATTTTGACTATGAGGGTGAGCTCGATTGCTTTGTCTTGGCCCTCGCTAAATATCTATGTTTAGATGTGTTATTTGACAAGTTATGTATTACGTTTGAGCTTTGACTCATCTATATTATTTAAGTATTAAACTCTCTATTTCTCCCTTAGTCCCATTTCCCCTTGTTTATGTTTCTTATAATGTTTTATATTGTTTTTGCGACCAAGGATGTGTAATGATATGCTATGAGACTTATTTGCAGTTCCTTTGGGTTCCCCATTTGCTAATTATGTCTAGGTCCAAGGCTTGGATCGAGACATTGTTAGAATTCAAAGCTTTGATGAGCATTCGCAAGGGGGATGTTTTCTTCAATGGGGGAGATGGTTCCCTTAGGTTCCAAGGTAGGTTGTGTGTTCCTAGTGTTGATGACTTGAGAAGGTGAGTTCTTGATCAAACTAATAATAGCTATTATTCTAGCATTGGTATGGATCCTTTTGAGGCCCTCTATGGTAGGTATTATAGATCACCGGTTGGCTAGTTTGAAGTAGTAGAAATGGCTTTGTTGGGTCTGGATCTAGTTATGGATGCTATGGACAAGGTGAGGTTGGTTAGGGAATGTTGAAAACAGCCCAAAGTCATTAAAAGTCTTATGCCGATATGAGGAGAAGCGATCTTGAATTTAATGTTGGTGATTGGATCTATTTGAAATTCTCACCAATGAAGAGTGTCATCTAGTTTGGCAAGAGAGGGAACTGAGTTTAAAGTTTATGAGTCCTTATAGAGTGTTCAAGAGGATTGGTGAGGTTGTATATGAATCGAAAATGCCTATGGATAAGGATAAGTTTCATCCGGTTCTTCTTGCTTTTAGGTTGAGGGGTTGTGTTGGTGACTCTAGTGCTATAAAACTCATTAAGGTTGTGGACATTGTGGAGGATAAGTTGGCGTAGGAGAAGATACTAGTGGAGATATTTGATGGATGGGTGGAAAGAGTTGATTAATAAGGATGTGGTGTTCACCAAGTCCCTTTGGAAGAATCATCAAGTCGATGTTCTCTCTCGGGGAGCCAGAGCGGGCATGCATAAGCAATATCCGTAGCTCTTTCATTCTATTCAAGCTTGTGATAACACATCAAGTCCTTTTCTTTTATGATTCCAAATCTTATGTTTCAGTCCCTATGTCAATTGCATGCATTCATGTTTATCTTGACAAGTTCAAGATGTCTTTGAAACTTATGTTGAGTATTTGAAAATGGCGGTTAAATGTGTCATTGCACTCTTATTGGGGCTGATTTGTTCATCATTGCTCTTCTTATGTATGCTTCTTTGACATTCAATGATGAATATTCCCAAGGGGAGATATTGAAACGACCCCAAAAATTGCCCGAAAATATGCCTCGGAAGTACCCATGATTGTAATTTTCATATATCTCAAATTCCATGCGTGATATCAAAAATTTACTTTGTATTTTTGATTAGAGGGAAAATGTGGTGGTGAAAGTGTCTAACCCTAACTATAGAGCAATCGTATCAAAATTTGATATTCCAAAGTGGGCAATGTCCAGTGAAGAATCATGCCCCAGGTGTGACACTCAAGGGGGCACACCCGGTGTTAAAATTGTACAATTTATTTAGTTCAGTCAAAGGATTTTGGACGTTAGGCCAAAGTCTTCCCATACATGAAAATACCTATATTTATCCATATTTTACCTTCATATCATATAGAACATTCCACAATACTCTCTCAGACACTAAGATAAAATATTTTACTCAAAATTCAAGTGCTAAATCACTCATGCTTTAAGTTCTCATGTCCATCTTCATTAAGAAATTCTCAAAAGTTGAGGTATGTGGGTTTCAACAATTGGGTCCTTTCACCGATAGTGCCCAAGCTTCCTTTTTACCTAAATTACCGGTTTCTATGTTGATTTTACTTATGGGTCTTCTACTTTGAATTTGACTATGAACTATGTTAGGATTTTGTAAAAGTGTGACTATTTAAGCATGTTTTGAGCTATGAATCTTTGATCTATCTTGAGATTTGATGAAGGGTTTTGATGTATATTGCTTGAGGGTACTATCAAGTATTAGTGGGTGGTTTTACATTGAATCTTCTTGCATGATTTCACTCTTGAATTGCATAGTTTTATACTAGCAATATACACCCACCAAATGTTTGATAAAATGTCCAAATTATGTATCCTGAGTTGTTGAAGGTCTAATGTATGGTATATGAGCTGAGTGACTTAATGTTGATGAATGGAACGTATATATGTGTTTATTTCATGAGAAGTATCCTTTGTGTTGTGAGTTGACCATAGGCAATTGAGGGGTGATGCCTCAATCGCCTTGGATAGGGGTGGTAAGCTATCAACTAATTTAGGGGTTGGTACCTCAATCAATTCTGACGGAGGCTGTTCATGTTCATCAACCAATTAAAGGGTTGGTATCTCAATCATTTCCAGTAAAGGTTGGTCATATCTATTAACATATTGAGGAGTTGGTACTTCAATCACCTCGGATGGGGGTGCTAAGCCATCGACCAACTGAGGGATTTGTACCTCAATTACTTCTAAGGGGTGCTCTACCTTGGATTTCAAGTACTAAGTTTGCTTGTTCTGTAGAGATGGTCTCTTCTTTCACATGTAATATGTTATATATAAGAATGTTTTACTTCAAGAATCATTCACAAATGATATATTATTATTATGTTATCCATTTCTTATGATATTACATTTTGCCTATGTTGCCTATCTCTTGTTGCATTACATCCTACATACTTAGTACTTTCAAATGTACAAATGCATACTCTATGCCTACATCATACTACTATATAGGGATCAAAGCTTTAACTGATTCTCCTTCATGTGGCAAGATAGATTATTCAAGTTAGCTTTGGTGAGTCCTCATGTTCGGGGATAATATCTATCTTCTTTCACGCTTATGCTTAGACTACATCTTATATATTTTAGAATGCTTATGGCCATTACTATGAGGGTGATCATGGTTGGTTGTATTAGCCTCCTCTAAGTTCTATATCTAGAGGTATTATTGGACAAGTTATGTATTATTCTTGGGTTTTGACTCATTTATGTTATTTAAGGATTAAATTCTCTCCCTTAGTCCCTATTTCCCTTGTTTATGTTTTTTCTTGTCGTTTATCTTGCTTTTGTGACTAAGGATGTGTGTATGAGATGCTAACAGGCTTGTTTGGAGTCCATTTGGGTGCCCCATTCACAGTGTCACATCTAGGCCTTATTTTAGGTAGTGACAGTGGTTGAGGTTCCCGATGTCATCACTATTGTGTTAAAGCTTTTTTATTTTGATATGTATATATTAATAGATCTGGGTGTCACTCTTTCTTTCATTACTCCTTCTGTTGAAAAAAATTTCATGTTAGTCCCGAGTTATCATGTGAACTATATGAAGTGTCTACCCCTATTGGTGAATCTATTGTTGCTAAAAGAGTCAATAGAAATTGTCCCGTGTTCCTATTATATAAAGTATTGCCTTGTGATTTTGTTGAATTAGATATGGTGGATTTTGATGTTATTCTTTTCATGGATTGGTTGCATGCATATTATGCTTCTCTTGATTGTAAAACCCATAGGGCTAACTTCTAATTCCTTAATGAACCCGTCCTTGAGTGGGAAAGTTGTGATGTGGTGGTCAAGGATAGATTCATTTCTTATCTTAAAGCCCAAAGGTTGATTTCTAAGTGTTGCCTTTATCATCTTCTAAGGGTTAGGGATGTTAAGTCCAAAGTCCTTCATATTGAGATGGTTCTGGTGGTTAATGAGTTTCTTGATGTATTTCCTGATGAGCTTCCCAATGGTCCTCCCAAATCAAAAATAGACTTTGGTATAGACCTTCTTAACAATACTTAACCTATTTCTATTCCCCCTTACTGTATAGCCCCAGCAGAATTCAAGAAGTTAAAGGATCAATTGAGGGATTTGTTGGACAAGGGTTTCATAAGGCCTAGTAAATCACCTTAGGATGCACTAGTGTTATTTGTGAAGAAAAAGGATGTTTCTCTTATAATGTGTTTTGATTACTGGTAACTTAATAGTATTACCATAAATAATAAGTATCCTCTACTAGGATTGATGACTGTTTTTATCAACTACAAGGGGCTAGTCACTTTTCTAAGATAGATCTTTGGTCCTGATACCACCAAGTAAAGGTGAGGGAGTGTGATATTCTAAGATGACATTTCGAACAAGGTATGGGAACTTTGAGTTTGTGGTTATGTCCTTTGGGTCGACTAATGCACTGGATATATTTATAGTTCTCATGAATAGAGTCTTTAAATCCTACCTTGACATGTTTATAGTGGTCTTTATTAATGATATATTGACTTACTCCTGTAGGGAGGTAGAGCATGTGAATCACATAAGGGTGGTGTTGCAAATCGTAATATAGGAAAAATTGTTTACTAATTATGAAAAATGTGAGTTTTGGTGGGAAGAGGTTACTTTTCTAGGGCATGTGGTGTGGGGTGATGGCATTAAGGTGGATCCTAAGAAGACGAACGTGATTAGAAATTAGCCTAGACCCGTGACTCCATCGGATATTTAGAGTTTCTTGGGTTTGGCAGGTTATTACCAGAGGTTTTTGAATGGCTTTTCTTCTATTGATTCTCCTATGACAAAGTTGACCCAAAAGAAGGGAAAATTCTTGTAGACCAAGAATGTGAAAAGAGTTTCCAAACTTTGAAAGATAAGCTTGCCTACGCTACTATCTTGGCTCTATCGGAAGGGTTGGAAGGATTTGTCATATATTATGATGCCTCACGAATAGGTTTGGAGTATGTCTTGATGCAAAATGGCAAGGTGATAGCATATTCCTATAGATAACTAAAGGTGTATGATAGGAATTATCCCACCGATGCTCTTAAATTGCTGGCATGGTGTTTGCTTTGAAAATTTGGCGCCACTACTTGTATGGGGTTCATCTTGATTTGTTTACCAACCACAAGAGTCTCCAATATGTGTTCACCCAAAAAGATCTTAACTTTAGACAAACAAGGTGGTACAGCTCTTTAAAGATTATGATGTGAGTGTACATTACCATGCCAACAAAGCCAATGTTATGGTCAATGCTCTAAGTATTGTGTCCAAGTAAAGTCTTGCTCATATTGATGAGGGTGGCAAAGAAGTAGCGTGAGAAGTTCTCCAGTTAGCTAGATTGGGGGTTAGGTTAGATGAAGTTGAAAATGGTGGTGTAATGATTGTTGATGGTTCTAAATCTTCTTTGGTCAAGGAGGTAAAGTCAAAACAAAATCTTGACCCTGCATTGTTAGAGGTGAAGGCCTTGGTGAAAGATGGTGAAGTATAGGTTTTCTCCCAATGGGGACATGGTGCCCGTAGGTACCAAGGTAGGTTGTGTATGCCTAATGTTGATGACTTAAGGGAGTTGATCTTGAAGGAGGCCCACAATTCATCCTATTCTATTCACCCTGGTTCTACAAAGATGTGTAGAGACTTGAAGGAGGTGTATTGGTAGGGTGGTATGAAGAGAAACATTGCCAAGTCCATATCCAAATGTCACAATTGCAAACAAGTAAAACCAAATATCAAAGGCTTAGTGGCCTAGCCGAAGACATAGAAATTCCTACTTCGAAGTGGGAAGAGATCAACATAGATTTTTTGGTTAGGTTTCCTAAGACTAGGAAACACTTTGACTCTATTTGGGTTGTTGTGGATAGAATGAAAAGGTTGGCTCACTTTCTACAAGTCAAAACCACTCATGGGGCCGAAGAATATGACAAGTTATATATACATCAATTGGTTAGATAGAACCCTTTTTCGCTTTTTCGGATTATGGTGCTCAATTCACTTTTCACTTTTGGAGGTCCTTACAAAGAGGTCATGGTACCAAGGCTAAGCTTAGCACGACTTTTCATCCTCAAATGGATCATCAAGCCAAGAGGATTATCAAAACTATTTGAGGATACGCTTAGAGCTTGTGTTTTGGAGTTTAAGGGTAGTTGGGATGAACATCTTCCACTTATTGTGTTTGCTTACAACAATAGCTACCACTCAAGCATTTGTATGGATCCCTTTGTGAAGCTCTATATGGTAGGCATTGCAGATCCCTTGTTGACCAGTCTAAAATGGGGGAGATGGCTTTGGTAGGTCCATATTTAGTCATGGAGGACTTGGAGAAGGTGAGGTTGATAAGGGACAGATTGAAAATAGCCCAAAGTAGAAAAAAGTCCTACTCTAATGTGAGGAGAAGAGATCTTGAGATTAACGTTGGTGATTAGGTTTACTTGAAAGTCTCACCCAGGGAGGGTATGGTTTGGTTTGCCAAGAAATGGAAATTAAGCCTAAGGTTTATGGGTCCTTATAAAGTTTTGAGGTGCATAGGTAACGTTGTGTATAAATGGGAGTTGTCTATGGAGATTAATATGCTTCATCCGGTCTTCCATGTGTCTATGTTGAGAAAGTGTGTGGATGACCCAAGTGCTATAGTGCCTTTGGATGGTGTGGGTGTTGTAGGATATAATTTGACCTTTGAGGAGGTCCCTGTGGAGATTATGGATAAACAAGTGAAAAGGTTGAGAAATAAGGATGTAGCTTCCATCAAGGACATTTGGAGGAACCAACAAGTTAAAAGTGTAACATGGGAAGCCGTGGAGGACATGAAAAAGCGATACCCATATCTCTTCGCCTCTACTCAAGTCGAAGGTACTAATTTAAGTCCCCTAAATGATTTCAAGTTTCAAGTTTCAACCCTTATGTGATTTTGCATAGGTTTATGTTTATGTTAGCAAATTTATGGTGATTTTTGATATTGATGTTGAGGTATGTGAATATGATGCTTAAATGCATTTGTTGCATTATTGTTAGGCTAAAATATTCATGATTACTTCTCTTATACATGTTTCTTTGACATTTAGGGATGAATGTTCCCAAGGGGGCAATATTAAAATGCCCCAAAATATGCTTTGGAATTCTCATAATCATAATTTCCATACATATCAAAATCTATTTGTCACAACCAAAGCCTAGGGCCTAGACATGACACGGCGAATGGAGAATCCAAAGGAAACTTCATCAAACCTCTTAACTTTTCATTACACATTCTTGACCACAGAAGCATATAAAAGGCATAAAGTAAGAAAAAAGGAACAAGGAGCTAAAGGGATAGCTTGTCAGAACATCAACATCAAAGACAAAGAGTCATAGCCCATATCATAAATATACACTTGTCCAACTAACACCTCTAAATACACAGATAGAGCAGGGTCCAAGACAAAGCTACTGGGCTCACCCTCATAGTCAATAGAACATAAGATAGTGTCCCAATACATAGATAATAGAAACATAGACTGAGAACCCCAAAATGGAGGACTTACCAACAAACTTGGAATAGCATCGATTAGCCACGTGGAGGAGGAGGATGATCAACTTGAGCACCAGTTCCGACATAGTGATATAATGTATGCAAGAGTATGCATTAGTACATTTGACTGTACAAAGTATGTAGGATGCAATGCAACAAGAAATTGACCTCATGATTAAGATGCATAGCAACAAGCGATGAGTATATTATAGCAAGATGACATGTATGAACAATGCATAAGTAAAACATACTTAAATAACTCCCTCTCATATAAAGTATCATATACGAAGAATAGCCCAAGCTAGATTTCCAAGGTATAAACCCCTTGAGGTTAGTGACTCTCACTTAGGTGGTGAAATACTAACCCTTCCCTCGGTTGGTGATAATGTCACCCTATCACCTAGGTGGAGAAGTATGAACCCCTCCCTCGGTTGCTGAGTACAAACTCCTATCTAGGTTAATGATAAGGCTGCCCTATTACCTCGGTGGAGAAGTATGAACCCTTCCCTTAGTTGATAAGTACAAACCCCATCTTGATTAGTGATAATGTTGCCTTATCACCTAGGTGGATAAGTACGAACACTTCCCTTGATTGATGAGTACAAAACCCCATCTCGGTTATCAGGGTTCTTAGACCTCCTGAATTGGGCATGGTCAAATGCAACACTTATATATAGAGTATATTAATCTTTGAAAAGATCTTTGAATCCAATCTTGTTCTTGGGTTTCCTTGAAATTGAATTGGGGCTTAGTGGATGCTTTTGAGAGAATTGAGAGTGTATTTGAGATGAGAGTAATGAGTTTGATCCTTTATAACCTTGTTTAGGTCTTTTAGGAAGGTTGAAATAGCATTGGAAGTCTTAAAAAGGCATTAGAGTAATTAAAATTTATAAAGATGCCATAAGTGAACGATTGGAAAATTTGGCAAAGTGTTTCCCACGGAAGGTCCCATGGTTTATGTGGCACTGCATGGGTTATGTGGAAATCCCATGACAAGGTACATTGTCCAAAAATTGAAGTTGGAAATTGATTGGAAAAAGAAGTCTCGTCATGACCATGGAGGCCTCCACGGGTCATGTGGAGCCTCCCGGACCATGATAAGTCTTATGGCACCATACTTGGTGCTAGAAAATGCTTCCCAAGCTCTATGCCAAGGACCACAACAAGTGCCACCTTCCATGACCCATGTGGGTGGTCATGGTCCGTGCCTTAGTCTCGAACTGACCTCCACGCATACCAAGCCACCTTTACTCAACTTCACGCTCCTCCTCACAACCAGTGGCAAGCCTCACGACCTATGCCACTAGTTGTAATCAATGCCATAAGCTCAAAATGGTTTTTCCCATCCTCATATGTGTCACACAACCTGTACAATGCACTACTGCCCATATAGGTGCCTGTGTAACATCATTGCCCAGGAGGGTCTTACGCAATTTATCGTAAATCCCTTAAATGACCTTAGAATGAGGTGAAAATAAGTGTGTTGCTAAGCTAACTAGAAGGGCTTTCATTTGACATGTCATGGGCCATCTAGTTCTAAATGTGCTAGAAATTATGCTAATTTAAAATTGACCCTTGCATGAATCATCACCCATAACACAACTTTTAGGGAAGTCTTAAACTAGTTTAGGTACTAGGAGTCTCCCATGAACCTAATACACCCCCAACCTAACCAAATGAGGCCTGAAACATAGATATACAAGAGCATAAAGTTACGAAGCTTCACAATATCCCCCTTAGGAATATTCGTCCTCGAATGTAAAAGAAACATACAAGACATGAGTGATCATCATCAAATCAGCCCCAACAAGAATGCAAGATTACATTATAATACCATTTTCAAGAGCTCAACATAAGTGTAAATTTAACATAAATTTGCCAAATTAAACATGAATGAATATGAATGATATGGGGCTAGAACACAGGAGTTAAAATCACATAAAGAACCTACTTGCTATGTTAGGCTTGCTTAGAGTGAACGAGGTATGAATTGCTACCCCCCATAAGACCACTTTGGCTTCCTTGGAATCACTTTTGACTTGATGATCCTTTCAACACCACATCCTTATCAATCAACTTCTCAACTCATCCATCAAACACCTCCACCAAAATGTTCCTTTAATCCACCTTGTCCTCCATATCATCTATAATTTCAAGGAGTGCTACTGCACTAGAGTCACAAATATATCCCATCCACCTAGAAGCATGAAGAACTGGACTAACCATATCTACATCCATAGGCAAATCCCCAAACTTATGCAACCATAACAACCTCCCTCTACACTCTATAAAAGACTCACAATCCTTAACTCTATTATCAATCTTAAATACACCTAACTTACTTGGTACCACAACCACCATCTCCCCCTTGGGAGATAACCTCCACTCTATTATTCTCTCACCCAAAACTTCCAACTCTAATAAAGCAGAAATAAAGGCCTTGCCTAATGTAGTCCTCTTAACCAAGAAGATTTGGAACCATCAAAAACACTATACTACCATTCTCAACTTCCTTCAACTTAACTCCTTATCTACTCGACTGATGGACTCTACTAGGCATATCCTTACCACCATTATCCACACACACTAGACTACCTAGAGCACGAACCACAAGACTAGCCTCAATGGAAAAACCAATGTACACTCATACCAAAATCCCTAAGGAGTTTTAACTACCTTCTGGTTATCCTCAACTCACACAATCATATTTAGCAACCAATCCCTCAAATGATTCACAAGTTCAAAATAAATCGATACCTTATCACTAGAAACCACCATAAATATACAATGGTAGGGTTTTAAGACCCTATTCATAAAAATCATAAACACAATCGATGCATAAGCAAACCAAACAACCCCACCAATATTCAAAATGCTCACTCCTAGTCTGAAAAGGATACTTAGGGATATCACATACCCTCATCCTCACTTAGGGACAAAACCCCAACCAAAGATCAATGCTAGAGTAGTGACTAACCCATTATAGTTAACCAACACAAATCAACCATCTATAACCATCATATTATAACCTTAAAAGTTCTACACTCATTAGAAACATTCTATGCAAGTTGCCTAAACTATGCCAAGACCCCAACACAACAATCTAAGTTGTCATCCCACAAGAATACTTGTAATATGCATATACATACTTTCAAAGAGGCCATAGTCACTTTCCAAATCATTTCAATGAATAATTGGACTTAAAAGGCAAATACCATTCATAATAATTCATACTTAAGCTCAAGTGCAAAAATTGTAATTTCATAGTCATAATAATCATGCATAGAAATAGCTCATATACAGAATAACGCAAGCTCGCAAAATACTCAACGAAAAATAATCAATTGACATATATATGATTACAACATTGTCAAAACTAACATTTTATCAAAATCATACCATAAAACAAAATTGGGCTTAACCTATAATGTTATTTCTCAAAATAATCCTATTATACATAAATGCATATACTATGAAAAATGAGGAATGACATATTTAGCTAACACTCCATTTAAAATCAATATTTATATTACAAACTTTAAGTGAAAACATAATTAAATCCATATTTAAATCCATAGTATAATCTCTCATCCATAAATCATTTAAAAAGAGAAAATGCATACCAATAACTTCATAAACTAAAAGTAAATCCTCGTATAATTCTTAAATCACACTAAAATCATCAAATAAACACCACCCAGGCATCAATAGAATTTTAGAAATTAGAATATTCAAAACTCCAAACTAAAGTAAGCAAAATCCATGTAAATTTTCTTGAAAATAATTTTGGGTCTTCTTCATTAGCAGGAATGAAGGATCAACCTATATATACAAGAATCTTACAAGCACCATGGAATAACACAAGAGTAACGGATTCGGGTCTATAACCATGGGTTCCAATGCAAGTGATCTTGTAGCACTTATGCAACATTCAGACTGATCAAGTCAGCCTACCCAAAATGTCGGTCACAACATTGGCCTTACTTAGGGCCAACTAAGTCATAGGAGAAATAATAAAAGAGAACTTATTCACAAACTCTGATAATAGCCCACTAAGCCCAAGAAGGTCCTGATATCTAATGAAGTCAAGGTCAAGGCTAATCTCTAATTAACTTTATCTTACTAAGGTCCACCTTAATACCATCACCCGGTACCGCATGTCTTAAGAAGGCAACCTCTTGCAACCAAACTCACATTCCTCCCATTTAGCATACATCTTGCTCCCCCAAACTTTGTAGTTCTACGCTCAAAGACTCATATACACTTCCTCATTAGGGAAATGAACCATCATATTATCACCAAAATCACCATAAACCTATTAGAGTAGGTATTAAAGATCTTACTCATGAGACTGACATATATGGTGTACTAGTCAAAGCAAAAGACACTACTCTAAAATTCAAAATATCTGAAAGGACATTTAAAGCCTCATCCACCATCAATAAAAATTCTATAGACAAAACATCATAGTTTCAATGCCTACATTTCTCACAAGATAGCAAATTTAACCCCTTAGAACCCAATTGTACCTTAATGCAAGAAATGCACCTATCTTACTTGCTACCATTTAATAACCTCCCACTCAAAGACGGGCTCCTCAGGGAATTGGGAGCTATCTCTATGGGTCCTACCATCCCTGAAGACAAATCATGCATGCACCCATTACATTCCTATAATGACATCCAAATCCACCATGCCAATTCCAATAAACCACAAAAAACAAGGTCTAATGCAATACAAACCAGGTTTAAGACCTCTATTTCTCACAAGATAGCAAATTTAAACCCTTGGGACCTAATTATAGCTTAATAAAATAAATAGACCTACCTCCCTTGCTACCATTCAACAACCTCCCATTCGAAGTCAGTCTCATCAAGGAATTGAGAGCTATCTCTACAGTTCCTACCATCCCTAAAGACAAAACATTCGTACAACTATTCCTTCCTATAATGCCATACAAATCCACCATATCAATTCCAACAAAACATAAAAAGAAAGATCTAATGCAATACAAACTTGGATCAACACCTATACACTTCTAGAACAATATACCCAACAAACGAATAAACACTAAAGATCCACAAAACACCTTGGGCACACAAGAAGCCCTATTAGCACTAAAAAGAATAGAAAAGGAATAGTGGCAAGCCAGACCTAACAATATATGCACAATAAATCCAGAAAAATTTAACTTACTAGTAATAGAATTATCCTTCTCTTCCCCTCCTTGAGCCACTTGATCAACACGACCACCTTGATCTAAAAGTCGTCCACCCTTACACGCCCTTCGAATATATGGATAATCCCGTAGCTTGTGAACCACTTTAATGCACGTATAATAATCATTCGTACTATAACACCCCACATCTTACATGTACTAGTTCTGTGAAAATGATATATGATATGGTTTGGTCAAATTAGCACTCATTTTTAAAAGTGCTTGAATCTCATATTAGAGGGTGATATGTGCGTCTAACGCTTAAGAGGATCGAGTGTATGCAGGTTTTATGTCAAATTGTGAAGATCACAACCCTAAATAATGTGAGAGAATTAAGGTGCTTGCAGGACTTAGGAAGCTATCAAGTGACTCACCTACTTACTTAGCTTAAACTTGCTACCTAGACAGAGACGAGGCCTAACATTTAATTTGTCCAAGTCTAATTATGGATAAAGTCTATGTTAAGGGTGTAACTTTAGCTTGAGTTTTAGGATCATAAGTGGACTTTGTTTTAAGCCCAAGAAGAATATAACAGTGCCCAAGTACATCACAACCCACTTGACTATTTGGGCCCAAACTAAGTGAAGAGAAATTAGGAAATTGGGCAGCCAAGGCCCATCAACTTTGAAACATATTTAAGCCCAAGTGAAAGGGACAAGTTTCTGCATCACCCTTTTGATAATATGAGGCTTAAATCACACAAAAAAGTTGGCCAAATGATCCTTTAAAAAGATCTTACAAATAGCACCTTTAAATCATTCCTAACTTGGAAAAAGAATCCGCTTTCACAAGTTTTCTCTCTACTATTTCTTAGCCTTGCAACGTAGTCACAAGGAGACTTTTAGGGTTCTTCGAGAAGTACTACACCTTGAGAGTAAAGGTAAGTAAGAATACTTATATGTGTAGTATGGTTTTCTCGTGAAAAACAAGAGACTATGTTGGTTAGGTATATGCTGACACTTTTGGACAGCTTGTGTTCCAATGGTTGTTGTATACTTTTCTTATTTATTTGGGAGATTTTCTCTTCTTGGTTGGCTTGATTATGAAATAAGGTTGCTTTTTTTTAATTTGGTTTAGTTCTCTAATGATGTATAAAGGTCGCTGTACTATCTGGTTATACGTAAACAATTGAGGTTTAATGTGTTATCCTATGTGTATTGTTTGTAGAAATTGTGGGCTGATTGATTAAGGACTATGGTCTCACATACTCCACCTAGTTTAAGGAATGTTTTTGAACTATTTTAGGACTTTTTTATGTATAAATATTATGGGAATAGTTTGGTTGAAGTTGGTAAAGGTTTGGAATTATTGATGTTGTAACGTAGCAAAGGGACAGAATGTTATGCTGCCGACTTATATGTTGTGTATAATTGTTATGTGTTGTGCCATGTGAGCTGTTGTAAGACTGTTAAGGGTATAAAACATGTTTTATATTACATGTTCATAACAATGGTTATTAGAAAATATAACTATAAGTGGAAATGTTGAAAGAATGTCTTTGGGTTTCTAACTACAAGCTTGTTACACGGATGTTACTTTTTATAATATTGGAATACCAAGAAATGTTAATTAGTTGCTAATACCTATCTTATTGCCTACTCAATTGTAGATAAATATTTGGAGGAAAGGGAGGTTATTTCGAGGTAATAGCCAGGTGCTACAATGGCATATGTATGGCTACTTGATTTTATATTACATGGCATGAATCTAGATTCTTCTTTGTCACATAAAGGCACTTATCAACTCCAACACAACTATTAGCCGTGTCTCCACTCTTTCATATGTTCATATGCTCCCATACATAGTCACATTCAAATCTCATACATAGATGGATAACAAGTTATATGGGTTCTTGTTGCTAAATAAAGTTCACTGGTTGTTTCATCTCATATGCTTTTCATTATTTTTATAATGTACTCTTTTCATTGTCATATTATCTTGTATGATTATTTACTTGTCACATGCTACATCTATAGTCCTACAGCTCCAATATTATAACCACCAAAGAATCATCTCAAAAGTCATTGAAATATAAATTAAAGTATATTACTTATTGATGGGTGGTAACCCGAGGGGTGGAAGAACCACCTAGCCAAGCTCGATCCAATCATAGGGGATAGCCCAAGGGATGAAAGGAAAAGCTTAGCCAGTGCCAATCCTGATATAGATTTACCATTGATCACCTGGTCATTTGTGTTATATGCTATGCACAGATTATACAACAAAGGTAAAGTAATAAAAAGAGCATAAAGTACATGATCGTATAGTATGACTAAAGGTGGTTTCTTATCCTACACCAGTGCATAGTTTCATTTGAGTTGTTACTTCATATACAATATTTCCTACCTTACATATTTAGTAGATGATCTCATACTAATGCCTCTTACAGGGGACCTGCATTTCATGCTATTGGTACAGGTGCTAGTAGATCTCCCCAATAGGAGTACAAGACATCCAGTTCTTGTTGGCAAGCTCCAAGTTGCTTCAGAGCTTTGTTTCTCCAAAGCTTATATTTTTGTATTATATAGTTAGTCAAAACAGGACCTATCACAAACCTTATCAGATATTTTTCCTTATCTAGAGGCTTTGTAGGCTATATAAATTAAAGTTTGGTCATGTGTCATACTTTAGACACCGCAGCCCCAACGACCTAGCCATATGCATTTCCTTTTGGATTATTATTATTGTTTACTTTCTTAAAGACATGTTGACTATAAAAATCCCTTATAATATGTATTGAAAGCACATGGATACAGGTTGGTTCTCCTGAGCCTTATTGTCAACCGGTGCTAGTTTGCCTAAATGGGACTTTGGGCGTGACAAAAGTGATATCAGAGCGGGTTATCCTAGCAAGTCTACAAAGTTGTATCTATGTAAAGTCTTATTTATCGATGTGTGGTGCACCACATTTATAAGAAAGAGGCTACATAAAATTTAGGAGTTGTTACTTTCTTTTCATTCTTTAGATCATGCCATAGAGCCAAGTATAATAGGTGGATTGTGTCTAATCCCTAAATTGTTTTGTACAATAAATATGCCAGAAACTAAGAAACACAAAGCTAAAGGGAAGGAAGTAGAAGTGGTAGTTGGTATACCCAGTCAGGTAAGACAACAAAATGAGGCTCAAGATGAGTCTATGTCACATACATCTTCAACTCCTCCAGCTCCTGATAAACTAAGAAATATTAAAATTCTCCTAAAACCACCTATCGATGCTACCTTGTAGGATTTGAGAAATGCAGTCCATGTATTGACTCGTATAGTTGCTAGCCAAGGTCAAAGACACGAAGGTCCAGTTATAGGTGCACGTGGTGCGAATAGGGCAGCTAGCATGAGGATGCATGACTTCCTTAATTTGGACCCTCCATCCTTCACCGGGTCAGATCCTAATAAAGATCCATAAGACATTATTGATCAGATTCAATGCACTTTAGATGTTATGCATGTGAGTGATACAGAATCCATCGAGTTAGTGACATATAGGTTGAAGGGTGCAGTTATCTTATGGTATGAAGCATGGAAATAACATAAGAGTATAGATACATCTCCAACTACCTGGAAGGAGTTCAAAGAAGCATTTATCAACCATTATCGGCCAATACAAATTCGAGAGGCCCATGCAAATGAGTTCTTGAATATCCATCAATAGAATAGCAGCATGAGGGAGTATAGCCTTTAATTTAATTCCCTAGCCAGGTATGCTCCTAATGTAGTTTTTGCTATAGTAGATAGAGTTCATCGATATGTGGATAGATTGGATTCATATTTTCTTAGAGACTATACTATTGCTTCCTTGAATAAAGGCATGGATATAATGAGGATACAAGCTTTTGCACAGAAATTGAAGGATAAGAGGCAAAGGAGAAGGACACAAGAGTTAGAAAGGGTGTAGTCTAAGAGGGCCAGGTCTACAGGCCAGTTTACACCTCCCCAAGGTAAGCTTAGGCCTTTGTTTTCTAATAATTCACCTAGGCAATGATCCTCCTACTCTATAGCCAATGCTCCATCATAACTTCAGGGGTCTAGGAGAAATCAGTTTGGTCCAAGAAGTGAAGGGCAAGGCACTTGGACAACGGGATATTCAGCAGGCCAGCAAATGACCCTTAGGTAGCCTTGTAAATAGTGTGGAAAAATTCATTCAGGGATATATTATGTTGGGATAGATGCTTGTTATTTGTGTGGCGCGCCACCACATACTATGAGAGATTGCCCGAGAAGACATATGGGTGATGTAGCACAACTTACTAGATCAGTTGTGGCATCATCATTGTCAGTTCCTCCATTAGATAGACGTCAACAAGCAGCTATGAGTCATGATAGAGGTATTAGAGGGGCAGCTAGCTCTAGCGGATTCCAGAATTACACTTATGCTCTGAGGAGTCGGCAAAATTTAAAAGCTTCACCTATTGTGGTCATAGGTATATTGTCCATCTTTTCACATAATGTATATACATTAATTTACCCTAGTGATACAATATCATACATCACTTTACTATTTGCTGGGAAGCTTAAGATAACACCCAAATTATTGAATAAACCATTTGAAGTGTCTATACCAACTGGTGAATCTATTATGGATAGAAGGATTTATTATGACTATGTAGTAAATATTTGTGATCGTGGCACATTAGCTAACCTTATTGAGATAGAAATGGGGGAATTCAATATAATAATGGGTATGGATTGGTTAGGTTCTTACTATGCTACCGTGGATTGCCAAACTAAGAGAGTATACTTTCACTTTTCAAATGATACAGTTCTTGAATAGGAAGGCAATACAAGGGCACCAAAGAGTAAGTTTATCTCTTATATTAAGGCTAGAAAGATGATATCTAAGCGGTATATATGTTATTTAGTTAGAGTAAGGGATATGGAGATAGAATCACCAACTCTTAAATTAGTTCCAGTGGTGAATAAATTTGTTGTTGTGTTCCTTGAAGAACATCTAGGCTTAGCTCTAGAACAAGAAGTAGATTTTGGTATCGACTTCTTCTACGCACTCAACCTATTTCCATCCCTTCATATAGAATGGCATTAACAGAATTTTATGAATCAAAGGAGCATTAAATAACTTATTAGAGAAGGGTTTTATACGACCTAGTGTTTCCCCTTGGGGTGCACTAATGCTATTTATACATAAAAATGTTGGCACCTTGAGAATGTGTATCGACTATCGACAATTGAACAAGGTGACCATTAAGAACAAATACCCCTTCCCCAGGATTATTGATTTATTTGATAAGTTACAGGGTGCCAAATGATGTTGAAACATTGATTTGAGATCAGGGTATCACCAAGCGAGGGTGAAGAAGAAAGATATACCTAAGACTTCTTTCAAAATATGCTATGGTCACTTTGAATTTCTTGTTATGTCATTTGGACTAATTTATGCACCAGTTGTTTTTATGAATCCAATGAATATGGCATTTAAGCCATTCTTGGATATGTTCGTGATAGTTTTTATAGATAACATTTTGGTATATTCAAGATCAGAAAAGGACCACGAAAATCACTTACGACATGTGTTACAAGTTCTTTGTGATCGACAGTTGTATCCAAGATTTTCTAAATGTGAGTTTTGGCTAAAATCAGTGTCATTCTTGGGTCATATGGTATCAGATCATGGAATAAGGGTTGATTCACAAAGATAAAGGTTGTGAAAGATCAGCCAAGGCCAATAACACCCACAAAAGTTTGGAGTTCCTAGGGTTGGCAGGTTATAGAAAAGGTTCATTAAAGGTTCTGCTTCTATTTCTACAACCTCTAACAAAGTCGACACATAAGGCAACAAAGTTCCAATGGAATGATGCATGTGACAGGAGCTTTCAGGACCTGAAAAATAAGCTAACATCTGCATCTATGCTAGCACTTCTAGAAGGCACCGAGGGGTATGTAGTGTATTGAGATGCTTCAAGAGTTCGCTTAGGGTGTGTACTAACACAACATGGTAGGGTAATTCTTTATGACTCTAGACAACTATGAATGAATGAGAGAAATTATCCAACACATAATCTTGAGCTACCAATAGTTGTGTTTGCTCTGAAAATATGGCACCACTATTTGTATAGGATTCACGTTGACATGTATATTGATCATAAGAGCCTGCAGTACATATTTAAGCAGAAAGACCTACACTTAAGATAGCAGAGATGGTTAGAGCTAATAAAGGATTATGACGTTGATATACTTTACCACCTGGGAAAGCAAATGTGGTAGCCGATGCTCTGAGTCATAAGGCAATAATGAATATTTGTGATCATGCCATGGTATGTCCATGGGTGGCTAAGGATCTACGACAACTAGCTAGTTTAGGAGTTTTTATTTTTGAAACCCCAAAGGAAGAGTTTTTTGTGTATATTTCTATGGAGTCTTCATTCATAATGGAGGTTAAAGAAAAATAGTTCAAGGATCTTATTTTACAACGACTTAAGGAAAAGGTGAGTGAAGGTACGTAAAGGGCTTTGACTTTACACAAAATGTAGTACTATATTGCCAAAATAGATTATGTGTGCTTAATATTAATGGATCAAGAAAGAGGATAGTGGAAGAAACCTATCATTCCAGATATTCTATCTATCTAGGATCAACCAAGTTGTATCATGACCTAAAGAGAATGTTTTGTTGGGGAGGCATGAAAAGGGACCTTGCGGAATTCGTGGCTCAATGTCCAAATTGACAACAAGTCAAAGTAGAGCTCCAAAAGCCAAGAGGTTACATGCAGTGTATAAAGCTTCCAATATGGAAGTGGGATATCATCAATATAGATTTTGTCACTAGGTTGCCTCACTCACTTTAGAAGTTTGACTTTATATCGGTAATAGTTCACAAACACACAAAGTCATCATACTTTTTGCCAGTTAGGAGTGATTATAGAGCTGAAAAGTATGCCAAGCTATATCTCAAAGAGATAATCAAGCTACATGGAGTCCGAATCTCCATTATCTCTAATCGGGGGGCTCAATTCATTGCAAAGTTTTGGAAGTCCTTCCAAAGGAGTTTGGGGACACAAGTGAATTTGAGTATAGCATTCCACCCCTATATAGACGGTCAAGCTGAGCACACTATTCAAATACTTAAGGAGCTGTTGCGAGCTTATGTGTTGTACTTTAAAGGTATTTGGGTGGACTATTTACCACTTATTGAATTTGCCTATAATAATATTTACCACTCGAGTATCAAGATGGCAACTCATGAAGCTTTGTATGAAAGGAAATGTAGGTCACTAATTGGATGGTTTGATGTCGGTGAAACCACCTTGATTAGGCTAGATTTAGTATAATAAGTGAAGGAAAAAGTTAGGGTAATACAACAACAGCTATAAAGAGCCTAAATCTATCACAAATCACATGCGGATGCTAGGAGGAGAGGACCAAAATTCTTAGTAAGGGTTTGGGTATTTTTAAATGTGTCTCTAATGAAAGGGGTATGAGGTTTGGTAAGAAAGGAAAATTGAGTCCACGATACATAAGGCTATATCAGATTATTAAGAAGTTAAGGCAGGTTGAATATGAACTAAAGCTACCCCAAGAACTTTTAATGGTTCATCCAGGTTTTTATGTCTCAATGCTTCAAAAATACATAGGTAACCCATCCTACATCACTCCTATTGAAGATGTGCAGGATACAAAAGATCTCACCTATGAAGAGGTACCTATTGCTAGTCTAGATCATCAAGTTAAGAAGCTAAGGAATAAAGAAATAGCTTCAATAAAAGTACTTTGGAGAAACCAACAAGCAGAAGATATAACATGGGAGGCTGAGGACGCGATGAAATCAAAATACCCTTACTTATTTGAAGCTAAAGAGGAAGTCCAACTGCAGAAAATGGGCACTAATAGGTATCTGTGATTGAATATTTAAATATGTTATCAAAAGTTTATGTAAGTAAACGTTTAACTTGCCTAATCCATCCAATCATGCTAACATTCGAGGATGAATATTCCTAAGTGCGGAGGATACAACACCCCACATCTTATATGTACTAGTTCTATGCAAATGAAATATGATATGATTTGGTCAAATCAGTGCACATTTTTAAAAGTGCTTGAATCTCATATTAGAGGGTTATATGTGCATCTAACAATTAAAGAGAAGCCAAATTAAGCAGATCACAACCCAAAACAAAGTGAGAGAATTGAGCTGCTTGCAGGACTTAGGAAGCTAGCAAGTGAGTCACCTACTTGCTTAGATTAAACTTGCTAGCTAGATGAAGATGAGGCCTAACACTAAATCTGTCCAAGTCCAATTATGGATAAAGTCCATGTTAAGGATGTAACTTTAGCTCAGGTTTTAGCATAATAAATGTACTGTATTTTTAGCCCAAGAAGAGTATAAAAAGCATCCAAGTACATCATGAGACACTTGACTATTTTGGCCCAAACTAAGTGAAGAGAAATTAGGAAAATGGGTTGCTAAGGCCCATGTAATACCCCACATTTTACATGTAATAATGCTATGTAAATGAAATATTATATGGTTTGGTCAAATTAGCGCCAATTTTTAAAAGTTCATGAATCTTATGTTGATGGGCAATATGTGCGTCTAACACTTATGAGGGTCCAGTATATGCATGTTTTGTGTTAAATTGTAGAGATCACAACCCTAAAAAGGGTGAAAGAATTAAGGTTCTTGTAGGACTTAATAATCTAATAGGTGAGACACCTACTTGCTTAGGTTAATTTGCTAGCTAAACAGAGATGAGGCCTGACGTCGAATTTGTCCAAGTCTAATTATGAATAAAGTCCATGTTAAGGGTGTTACTTTAGCACATGTTTTAGCATAATAAATGGACTTTATTTTTTGTCCAAGAAGAATGTAAAAGGGACCCAAGTACATCACAACCCACTTGACTATTTGGGCACGAAACTAATTAAGAAAAAAACTGAAAAATGGGCAGCAAAAGGCCCATTAAGTTAGAGACCCATTTAGGCCTAAGCGTAAGGGATAACATGATGCATAGCAAGTGTATTAACAGGTATTGATGTGTGGTCAAAAGTTCAAAAGAAAGTCGTCCAAAAGAGCCTTTAAAAACAGCTCAAAAGCATCCGTCAATTCATTCCACTTGATATAATTTTTCAGCATTCCAAAAGATTCTTATCTTCTCTTTATTTCAATTTACCAAGCAGCTATTGTAATCTTATAGGGTTCTTCAAGGAAAACTAAATCTTAAAGGAAAAGGTAAGTAATTATAGTTATGTAATTAGAATGGTTTCTTCATGAAAAACAAGAAGTATACGCTAGTATGTTGTGCTAGAAAGTTGGACAGCATGTATCCTATGGATTGTTGTGAACTTTTCTTGTTGTGTAAGAGGGATCTCCTTTCTTGGTTGGCTGAATTATGAAGTAATACTTATACTTTTAACAAGGTATAGTTTGTTAGTAATACAAGTGAGCTTCTGCACTACTTTTATAGCCTGTAAAGATGCGTTGTTGTACGACATTATAATTGTACTCTTAAAAGAAACTTGGGAGCTGATAATTGTAATATGTTGTTCCACGACCTTCACCTATTTTGGGACTATTTTTGGACTATTTTAAGATTAGTTTTATGTGTAAAAATATTTGATACAATTTAGGTAAAGTTAAAATAGATTCTGGATAATTGACGTCTAAGTGTGGTGAAAGGATGTAACATTACATCGCTTGTTTGTATGTTGTGAAGAATTATTATGTGTTGTGACTTGTGGATTATTATAAGACTATTAAGGATTTTAAATAAGATTTACATGACATCTACATAAGAATGTTTGCTAGAAAATATGATTATAAGTGAAAAGATTGAAGGAATGCCTTTGGGTCGAAAATTATAAGCTTGCTGTCCAGGTGATACTTTTTATGATATTGGGATGTCAAGAAGTATTTCTATGATGCTAATACTAGCCTTATTGCCTAATATACTATAGATAAATATTTGAGGGAAAAGTAGCCACTCCTAGGTAGTAACAAGGTCATACAATGAGGTATGTAAGGCTACTTGATTTTATATCATTTGGCATAAAACATAGATCTCTCCTTGGTACATAAAGCCATTTACCAACTCCGACACAACTATTAACCATGTCTCCACTTTTTCACATGCTCATATGCTTCTATGTATAATCACCTTCAAATATACATAGATACATGGATACAAAGTTACATGAGTTCTTGTTCCTAAATAAAGTTCACAAGTTGTTTCATCTCATACGCATTTTATTATTTGTGTAACATACTCTCTTCATTGCTATATTATCTTGTATGATTATCTACATGTCATATGTTGTATATACAGTCCTATAGCTCCAATATTATGACCACCAAATTAATTATCTCAAAGATAATTGAAAGATAAAGTATATTATTTATTGATGGGTGGTAGCCAGAGGGGTTGAAGAATCACCTAGTGAGGGACGATCCTATCACGGGTGGTAGACCGAGGGGTGAAGGAAGAACCTAGCAAGGGATGATCCCAATATAGTTTTACCATTGATCAGTTAGTCATTTGTATTACATGTTGTGCACTGATTATATAATAAAATTAAAGTAATATAAAGAATATAAAGTACACGATCGCAAAGTATAATCAAAGGTGGTCTCTTATCCTACACCATTGCATAGTTTCATTTGAGTTGTTACTCCATACACAGTAGTTCCAGCCTTATATATTCAGTACATTGTCTCATACTGACGTCCCTTAAAGGGGACCTGCATTTCGTGCTGCAGGTACAGGTGCTAGTAGATCTCCCCAGTGAAGTACAGGATATCCAGCTGCTGTTACCAAGCTCCAGGTTACTTCAGAGTTTTGTGTGTCTAAAGCTTGTATGCTTGTATTGTAAAGTTAGTCGAGGCAGGGCCTATCCAACCCTTATCAGATACTTTCTCTTTCTAGAGGCCTTGTAGACTATTTGAATTATTGTGTGGTCATATCTCATACCTTAGACACCCTGGCCCTAACGGCCTAGTCGTATGCATTTCCTTTTAGCTTATATTACTATTTACTAGCATAAAGGCATGTTGAATATAGAAACCCCTCATAATTTGTATAGAAAGCGCATAGATGTAGGTTGGTTCTCCCGGGCATTATCGGCAATCGGTGCTAGTCCGCCTTGATGGAATTTAGGGTGTGACAGCCCATCAACTTTGAAACCCATTTAGGCCCTAGTGAAAGTCCAAACTATTGCATCACCACATTGATAATATGAATCTTAAAACACACAAGAAAGTTGACCAAAGCCTGCATTAAACACGTCTTACATGTAGCACCTTTAACTCATTCCTAAATTGTAAAAAGATCCGCTTTCACAAAATTTCTCTCTACTCTTTATTATCCTTGCAAAGCAGCCACAAGGAGACTTTTAGTGTTCATGGAGAAGCCCTACACTTGCTGGTAAATGTAAGTAAGAATACTTATGTTCTTAGTTTGGTTTTCTCATGAAAAAAAAGAGATTATGTTGGTTAGGTATATGTTGAAACTTTTGGACAGCATGTGTTCCAAGGGTTGTTGTAAACCTTTCTTGTTTATTTGGAATCTTTTCTCTTCTTGGTTGGCTTGATTATGAAAGAAGGTTTCTTTTCTTCATTTGTTTCAGTTTTTTAATAATGTATAAAGGTCATTTCACTATTTGGTTATACGTAAACAATCGAGGTTTAACGTGTTATCCTAAGTGTGTTGTTTGTACAAATTGTGGGCTGATTGATTGAGGACTATGGTCTCACATCCTCCACCTAGTTGGAGGAGTGTTTTTAAATGATTTTAGGACTTTTTTATGTATAAATATTGTGGGTACAGTTTGGTTGAAGTTGTTAAAGGTTTGAAATTGTTGACGTCGTAATGTAGCAAAGGGACGTAATGTTATGCTGCCCACTTGTATGTTGTGTATAATTGTTACCTGTTGTGCCTTGTGAGCTGCTGTAAGATTGTTAAGTGTATAAAACAAGTTGTATATTATATGTGCATAAGAATGATTATTAGAAAATATGACTAAATGTGGAAATGTTGAAAAAATGCCTTTGGGTTGCTAAATACAAGCTTGCTGTTCGGATGTTACTTTTTATAAGATTAGAATACCAAGTGTTACTTAGTTGCTAATACCAGTCTTATTGCCTACTCTATTGAAGATAAATATTTGGAGAAAAGGGAGGTTATTTCGAGGTAATAACAAGGTGGTATTATGAGGTATGTATGGCTACTCGATTTTGTATTACTTGGCATGAAATCTAGATTCTTCCTTGGCATATAAAAGCACTTACAAACTCTGACACAAATATTAACCATGTCTCCACTCTTTCATATGTTCATAGGCTCCCATACATAGGCACCTTTAAATCTGTATACAAACATGAATACCAAGTTGCATGGTTTTTTGTTGCTAAATAAAGTTCATGAGTTGTTTCATCTCATATGCATTTCATTATTTGGGTAACATACTCTTTTCATTGTCATATTGTCTTGTATGATTATTTACTTGTCACATGCTAAATTTATAGTCCTACATCTCTAATATTACGACCACCAAAAGAATTATCTCAAAAGTAATTGAAAGATAAAGTAAAGTATATTGCTTATTGATGGATGATAACCCGAGGGGTGGAAGAATCATCTAGACAAGGTCGATCCTATCATGGGAGGGTAGATCAAGGGGTGAAAGGAAAAGCCTTGCCAGGGCCGATCTTGATATAGGTTTACCACTAATTTGCTAGTCATTTGTGTTACATATTGTGCACATATTATACAATAAAGGTAATGTAATAAAAAGAACATAAAGTACATGATCCCATAGTATGACTGAAGGTGATATCTTATACTACACCAGTGCATAGTTTCATTTAAGTTATTACTTCATACTCAATATTCCTTCCTTCCATATTCAGTACATTATCTCGTACTAATGCCTCTTATGAGGGACCTACATTTCATGCTATAGGTACAGGTGTTAGTAGATCTCCCCAATAGGAGTACAGGATATCTAGCTGCTATTACCAAGCTCCAGGTTGCTTCAGAGCTTTGTATGTCTAGAGCTTATAATTTTGTACTATATAGTTAGTCAAGGAAGGGTCTTTCCCGACCTTTATCATATACTTTTTCTTATCTAGAGGCTTTGTAGACTATGTAAATTAAAGTGTAGTCATATCTCGTACTTTAGACACCGTGGCCCCAATGGCCTAGCCATATGTATTTCCTTTTGGCTTGTCATTACTATTTACTTTCTTAAAGGCATATTGAATATACAAATCCCTTATAATATGTATAGATAGTGCATGGACACAGGTTGGTTCTACCTAGCCTTATCGATAATGGGTGCCAGTCAGCCTTAACGAGACTTCGGGCGTGATAGGTACCTCTCAAGCATGGACTATCTTGGCCTCTATAATATTTTGGGTATGTATCATAAGGCACCACAACAGCTCTATATCTACCCTTTGAGTTGGAACCTACACATTTTACAGGCCCTCTTGGCCTTAGTACCTCCCCTCTCACTGCTAGAAGTCGCAGGAGCACCTACTTGTTGACCGAGGTGAGTCGCGAATTTTGATGCCTCTTTGGACACCTTCCATAGAGCATCACAAATATCTAGATTCATTATAGCATTCTCATTAATAGCTTAATACATATCTAGTAATGTAACAGTTAGTGATTAGCAATAAGCCCTAAGGCACCTTACTCTATCGCATGACATATATAATGAAGAAGTGAAACATTTCTTAAAATGTCTCATAGCCTCCTACTCATAGTCATGGCTCACTTCACAACCATGAATAGGACTCTAATTGATGTAGTGTCTTGGACTTTGAGGATGTATCAACCTAGTCCTCTGATACAAAGTTTGTCACGATCCAAGTCTAGGGCCTAGACGTGAAACGGCGAATGGAGAACCCGAAGGAACCCCAATTAAGCCTCTTAACTCATTATTACACATCCTTGGTCACGGAAGTATATAAAAGGCATAAAGTAAGAAAAAAAAAGGAACACAAGGCTAAGGGATAGCTTGTCAACACATCAACAACAAAGACAAAGAGTCATAGCTCATATTATAAATACATAACTTGTCTAACAAACCTCTCTTAATACATAGATAGAGACAGGACAAAGACCAAGCTACCTGGCTCACCCTCATATTCAATAGAAAATAAGATATTGTCTCAATATATAGATAATAGCAACATATACTATTGTCCCTGAAACGGAGGACTCATTAACAATCTTAGAATTGCATCGACTAGCCACGTGGAGGTGGAGGATGATCAACTTGAGCACCGGTTCCTACAGGGTGATATCATGTAGGAAAGAGTATGTAGGATGCAATGCAACAAGAAATCAACATCATGAACAAAATGCACAGCAATAAGCAAAGAGCATATTGTAGCAAGATGGCATGCATGAACAATGCAGAAGTAAAACATGCCTAAATAACTCATGCTCACACAAAGTACCATATATGAATAATAGACAATGCTAGATTTCCAAGGTATAAACCCATTTAGTTAAGTGATGATGCCGCCTCATCACTTAGTTGGTGAAAGACTAACTCTTTACTCGGTTGGTGATAATTTTACCCTATTACCTAGGTGGAGAAGAATTAACTCATCCCTCGACTGAGGAGTACAAACCACCATCTCAGTTAGTGATAATGCTGCCCCATTACCTAGGTGGACAAGTAGGAACCCTTACCTGGGTTGATTAGTACAAATCCCCATCTCAATTATTCGGGTTCTTAGACCCTCTGGATTGGGCATGGTCTAATATCACACTTATATATAGAGTATATCATATACATAATCTCACTTCATCATCATATAGTTAATCATATCATATCTCATGCTTTAGACCTTCAACATCTTAAGAAACTAAATCCGGACATTTTATCAAACACTTAGAGGGTGTGTAATGCTAATATAAAACCATGAAATATAGAGGTGAAATCATACAATAAAATCCATTATAAAACCATAAATTAACCCCTTGAAAGACCCTTAAGATATATACATCAATACCCCTCCTCAAATCTTACAATTGATCAATGATTTATAGCTCAAAACATAGCAAACAATCACAATTTCAAAAAGCTTTATCTTAGTGTGCAGTGAATTTCATAATACTCCAGACCCATTTGTAAATCAACTTTAAATTATGCAATTTAAGTAAAACAAGGGTAAGGTATCATGGGTGAAAGGAACCCATGGAAGAGACGCACATATCTTAGGTCTAGAGTTGCTTAGAATTGAGATTGGGAAGAATGGAAGCTTGGAAAAGATCATTGAATCCAATCTTGTTCTTGGGTTTCCTTGAAATTGAAGTAGGATTGATGGAGGCTTTTGAGAGAATTGAGATTGTATTTAAGATTAGAATAATGAGTATTATCTTTTGGAACCTTGTTTAGGTCTTTTAGGAAGGTTAAGATAGCATTGGAAGTCCAAAAGAAGCATTACAGTAATCAAAATTTACGAAGACACCATAAGTGAACGGATGGAAAATTTGGCAAAGTATTGGCCATGGAAGGTCCTATGGGTCGTGTGGCACTCCATGAGTCTTGTGGAGTGCCCATGACAAGGTACTTATTAAAAAACGTGATGTTGGAAATCGATTGGAAAAAGATGTCTCGTCATGACCCCGAAGGCCTCCTTGGGTTGTGTGGAGCTTCATAGCCCATGTGAAGGCTTGTGGCACCATACTTGGTGCTGAAAAATTTTTCCCAGGCTCCATGGCAAGGATCACGACCCATGCCACATTCCATGATCCATGTGGGTTGTTGTTGTCCATGGATTAGTCTCAAAATAACCTCCACACATTCCCAGCCTCCCTTACTCATCTTCATGCCCCTCCTCACAACCAGTGAAAAGCCTCACGACCTATGTCACAGGTTGTGGTCCATGCCTTAGGATCAAAATAGTTTTTCCTAGCCTCACATGCCACACACGACCCGTACAAGCCACCACTGCCTGTATAGGTGCCCGTGTGATATCATTATATGGGAGGATCTTATGAAAATGGTCATAACTCCGTCATCTGACCTCGGAATGAGGTGAAACAAAGTGTATTGCAAGTGTAACTCAAAGGGATTTCATTTGACATGTACTGGGCCATCCAGGTTTAAATGTGCTAAAAATTATGCTAGTTTAAAGTTGACCCTTGCATGGACCATCACCCAAAACTCAACTCTTAGGGAAGTCTTGAACTCGTTTAGGTACTAGGAGTCTCCCATGAACCTAATACACTCCCAACCTAACCAAATGAGGCTTGAAACATGAATATAGAAGAGCATAAAGTTATAGAGTGTAACAATATCTCCCCCTTGGGAACATTCATCCCTGAATGTAAAAGAAACATACAAGACAAGAGTGATCATCAACAAATTAGCCCCAAGAAGAATGCAACATTACATTAAAACACCATTTTCAAGATCTCAACATAAGTGTAAATTCATCATAAATTTTCCAAATTAAACATGAATGCATATGAATGACATGGGGATGGAACATAGGATTTGAAATCACGTGAAGAACCTAGTCACTATCTTAGGATTGATTAGAGTGAACGATGTACAAATTTCACCCCCCCAATAAGACCGCTTTGGCTTCATTTGAGACACCTTTCACTTGATGATCCTTTCAACACCACATCCTGATCGATCAACTTATCCACTCATCCATCCAATAACTTCACTGGAACCTTCCTTTAAGCAAACTTATCCTCCACATCACCCATAATTTCAAGGAGTGTTATAGGAATAGAGTCACCAACACATCCTATACACCTAGAAGCATGAAGAACCGCACTAACCATATCTATATCCATGGGCAAATCCCTATACTTATGTAACCTTACTAACATCCCTCTACACTCTATAAGGACTCACAATAATTAACTCCATTGTCAATCTGAAATACACCTAACCCACTAGGTACTACAACCACCATCTCCCCCTCGGGAGATAACCTCAACTCTGTCATTCTCTCACCTAAAAGTTCCAAATCTAATATGGCAAAAATCAAAGCCTTGCCTAATCTAGTCCTCTTAACCCAAAAAGATTTGAAACCATCAAGAATAGTATACTACTATTTTCAACTTCCTTCAACCTAACTTTGTATCTAGCCAACTGATAGACTCTACTGGGCATCTCCTTACCACCATTATCCACACACACTAGGCTACCTAGAGCACTAATCACAACACTAGACTTACTGGTAAAACAAATGAACACTCATACGATATTCCCTAAGGAGTTCTCACAACCTTCTTATTATCCTCAACTCATACCAATCATATTTAGCAACAAATCCCTCAAATGATTCAAAAGCACTAAATAAAGCAATATCTTATCACTAGAAACCACGATAAACATATAACATAGGGTTTTAAGATCCTATTCATGAAACCTATAAACACAACTGATATATAAGCCAACTTAACAACCCCACTCATATTCAAAATACTCACTCCTAGTCTCAAAAGGACACTTAGGGATATCAATCATAGAGTAGTTACTAACCCATTATAGTTAACCAAATAGATCGACCATCCTTACCAATCATACTAAAACCTTATGAGTTCTGTACTCTTTAGAAATATGCTATGAAAATAGCCCAAACTACCCCAAGACCCCAAACACAATGAGCTAAGTCGTCATCCTACAAGAATACTTATAATATACATGTATATATATTCAAAGAGGCAATAGTCAACTTTCCAAATCATTTCAATCCACAATTGGGATTAAAAGCCAAATACCATATATGATAATTCATACTTAAGCTTAAGTGCCAAAGTCATAATTTCATAGTCAATACTCAAGCATAGGAATAGCCCATTCATATATGAAATGGTGCAAGCACTCACAATGCTCAATAAGCCATAATCAATAGACATATATATGATCTCTACATTGTATAACCAACATTTTATCAAAATGATACCAATAAAATTGGGCTTAACCTATAAGATAATTTCTCAAAATAATCCATGTACATTAATGCGTATGCTATGAACAATGAGAAAATGACATAGATAAGTAAGATTCCATTTAAAATCAATATTTATGTTATGAAGTTGAAGTGAAAACATTATTAATTCCATATTTTAATCCATAGTGTAATGTCTCATGCATAAATCATTCAAAAAGGGAATAAGCATACCTATAACTTCATAAACCCAATGTAAATCCTCATACAATGGCTTAAATCACATTAAAATCATCAAACAAAACACCGGCATACATCAAAAGAATTTTAGGAATCATAATATTCAAAACTCCAAACTAAAGTAAGCAAAATCCATGTAGGTTTTCTTGAAAATAATTTTGGGTTTTCTTGATTGGAAGGAATCAAGGATCAACCCACACACACACGAATCCTACTAGCATAAAGGAATAACACATGAAATAGCAAATCCCAGACCTATCAAATTATCCTACTCAAAATGTCGGTCACAACAATGGCATTACTTAAGGTCAACTAAGTCATAGGAGAAGCAATAGAAAAGAACTTATTCACAAACTCCTATAATAGCACACTAGGCCCAAGAAGCTCATAATATCCAATAAAGTCAAGCACTAGGCTAATCTCTAATCAACTTTGTCTAACTAAGGTCCACCTTAATACCATCAGCAAGCACTGCATGTCCTAGGAAGGCAACTTCTTGCAACCAAACTCATATTGCTCCCATTTAGCATAGAGATTCCTCCCCCAAACTTTGTAGTTCTACCCTCATAAACTCACATGCACTACCTCATTAGGGAAATGAATGATCATATCATCACAAAAACCATAATAACCTATTAGAGTAAAGACTAAAAATCTTACTCATGAGACTTATAGGCATACCTGGTGTGCTAGTCAAACCAAAGGACACTACCCCAAAATTCAAAATAACAGAAAGGACATTCAAAGCATCATCTACCACCAATAATAATTCTATAGACAAAACATCTCAGATTCAACACCTTTATTCCTCAAAAGATAGCAAATTTAACCCATTGGAACCAAATTATACCTTAATACAAGAAATGCACCTACCTCTCTTGCTACCATTCAACAACTTCCCACTCAAAGAGGAGCTCATCAGGGAATCAGAAGCTATCTCTATGGGTCCTACCATCCATGAAGACACAACATGCATGCTACCATTCCATTCCTATAATGACATCCAAATCCACCATGTCAATTCCAACAAAACACAAAGAAAGACCTAAGGAAATACAAACCTAGATCAACACCTATAAACCTTCTAGCAATAATACACCTAAAAAAAGAATAGACACCAAAGATCCACACAACACCTTCGGCACACAAGAAACCCCAATGGGAACAAAAAGAATAGAGAAAAAATAATGGCGCATTGGACCTAATAATACATACACAACAAAGCGAAAAATGCTTTAACTTACCAGTAATAGCATCGGGCATATCATCCCCTCCTTGAGCCACTTGATCAACATGACCACCTTAATCTAAAGGTCAGCTACCCTTACGCTTCCTTCGAATATATGGATAATCTTTTATCTTGTGATCCACTTTACTACACCCATAACAAGCATTGGTACCTCTCAAACATGGGCCATTTTTGCCTCTATCACATTTTGGGCATGTAGCATAAGGCACCACACCACCTCTATATCTCCCCTTAGAGCTTTGGAACATACCCACCTTATGGGCCCTCTTGGCCTCAGTACCCTCCCTCTCACCATTATAAGTCTCAGGAGAAACCACTTGTTAATCGAGGTGAGTTGCCTATTTGCCTCCGCTTTGGCCACCTTCCAAAGAGCATCATAAATATCTGTATTCATCATAGCATCATCCTAAGTAGCTTTAGAAATATCCTGTAATATAACAATTAGGGGTTAGCAATAAGCCCAAGGAGACCTAACTCTATCGCACGACATGGATCATGAAGAAGTGAAAAATTCCCTATTGCGTATCATAACCTCCTATTCATAGTCATGGATGCTTCACAACTATGAATAAGACTCTAATTGATGCATTATGTTGAACTTTGAGGATCTATCAACTCTGTGCTCTTATACCAAGATTGTCACTAGCCAAGCCTAGGGCCTAGACGAGACACGACAAATGGAGAACCCAAAGGAACCCCAATCAAGCCTCTTAACTAGTCATTCCATATCCTTGGTCGAGGGAGCACATGAAAGGCATAAAGTAAGCAAAAAGGAACAAGTGGCTAAGGGATAGCTTATCCAAACCTCAATTTCAAAGACAAGGAGTCATAACTTATATCATAAATATATAATTTGTCCAACAATACCTCTAGATACATAGATAGAGCGGGGGCCAAGACAAAGCTACTTGCTCACCCTCATAGTCAATTGGACAAAAGATAGTCTATCAATACATAGATAACAGTGACATAGACTAAGGTCCCTGAAATGGAGGACTCACCAAAAAACATAGAATAACACTGACTAGCCACATGGAGGAGCAGGATGATCAACTTGAGCACCAGTTCCTACATGGTAATATCATGTAGGCAAGAATATCTGTTAATATATTTGAATCTACTAAGTATGTGGGATACAATGCAACAAGAAATTGATATCATGATCAAAATGCATAGCAATACGCAATGAGCATATTATAGCAAGATGGCATCTATGAACAATGCATAAGTAAAAAATGCGCTTCTTTCATTTGTGAAGTAGCAGTTAGTCAATGTAACTTTCGACGCTCCTCATGGGTCATCTGGAAACAGCCGCTTTATGTTTTTAAACATAAGAGTTAGGCTGCGTACATCCGACCCCCCCTCACCCCGCAATGAGCGGGAGCCTTTCGAGGCACTGGGGTATGTTGATGATGATGATGATATGAAGAATACACCAAGCTATATTTCCAAGGTATAATCCCATTGAGGTTAGTGATAATGCCTCCCCATCACTTAGGCGGTAAAGTACTAATCCTTCACTTGGTTGATGATAATTCCACCCTATCACCTTGGTGGATAGGTACGAACCCTTCCCTTGGTTGATGAGTACAAATCCCCATCTCAATTTGTGATAGTGAAGCCCCATCACCTAGGTGGAGAAGTAAGAACCCTTCCCTTGGTAGATGAGTATAAACCCCCATGTCAGTTAGTGATAATGTTGCCCCATCACCTAGGCGGTGAAGTACAAACCCTACCCTCAATAGATGAGTACAAATACCCATCTAGTTATACGGGTTCTTAGATCCCCTCGTTTGGGCATGGTCTAATGCAATACTTATATATAGAGTATATCATGTACATAAGATTATTTCATTATCATATAAAATCATATCATATCGCATGCTTTGGACCTTCAACACCTCAAGAAACTATATCCGGATATTTTATCAAACACTTATAGGGTGTGTAATGCTAGTATAAAACCATGAAATATAGAGTTGAAACTATGAAAGAAAATCCATTGTAAAAACCATAATCTACACCGTACAACACCCTCAAGAAAAATACATCAAGACCCCTCCTTAAATCTTACAATAGATCAATGGTTTATATCTCAAATCATAGCAAACAATCCAAATTTCCACATAGCTTTAACTTAGTGTGCAGTGAATTTCATAATGCTCAAGACCTATTTGTAAATCAACTTTAAATTATGCAATTTAAGTAAAAGAGTTCTTCAAGTGTCTCAGGTCCTAGAAGTGCATGATAAATTCCGCCAAAGCCCAATACTGCAGAAGAAATTAAATGAAGTACTCCAGATACAAAGTATGGAAAGGTGTCTATAACTTCTCCCCCAGGGACTACCCCCCAACCTATTGTATATCATAGGTTAAAGGAACCCATGAAAGAAACCCACATACATTAGGTCTAGAGTTGCTTGGAATTGAGATTGGGAAGAATGGAGGTTTGGAAAAGATCTTTGAATCCAATCTTATTCTTGGGTTTCCTTGAATTGAATTGGGCCTTGATGGAGGCTTTTGAGAGCATTGAGAGCGTATTTTAGATGACAATAATGAGTCTTATCCTTTGGAACCTTGTTTAGGTCTTTTAGAAAGGTTAAGATAGCTTTGGAAAAAGATGTCATGATCTCGGAGGCTTCCACAGGTCTTATGGAGCCTTATGGCCCATGTAAAGGCTCATGGAACCATACTTGGTGCTAGAAAACTTTTCCCAAGTTCCATGCCAATGATCATGGCCCGTGCCATATTCCATGACCTATGTGGATGGTCATGGTCTATGCCTTAGCTTCAAACTCACCTCTATGTATACCAAGCCTCCCTTACTCACCTTCATGCCTTTCCTCATGACCAATGGAAATCCTCATGACCTATGTTGTAGGTCATGGTCATTTACTTAGACTTAAAATGGCTTTTCCCAGCCTCGCACTACCCATACAAGCCACCACTTTCCATATAGGTGCCCGTCTGATATCACTGTATGGGAGGATCATACAAAAATGATCATAACTACCTCATCCACCTCAGAATAAGGTGAAACCAAGTGTGTTGCGAAGCTAACTCAAAGGGCTTGTATTTGACATGTCATGGGCCACCCAGTTCCAAATGTACTAAGAATCATGTTATTTTATAGTTGACCGTTGCATGGACCATTACCCAAAACCCAACTTTTAGGGAAGTCTCGAACTCATTTAGGTACTAGGAGTCTCCTATGAACCTAATACAGCCCCAATCGAACAAAATGAGACTTAAAACATGGATATATAAGAGCATAAAGTTACAATGTCTCACACCAAGCATGATATCAAAAATCCGACTTGATATTCTCGAGCAGAGGGCAAAATTGAGTGAGGGATTGGTATAACTGGGATTTTAGAGGATGCATAGCAAAAAATTGTTTTTGCTAATTTTTAGTTTCCAAGGAGCATTCGTGCCCTAGGTGTAATGTAGCCTGGGTACGGAGCAGTGTATTTCTACTTCATATTTGGTCCCTAAAGCGGACTAGACAAGTCCATATAATATTTTCCATAGTTTTTACATACACCCAAGGGCGTTAGGGTCATAGCTATGCCCACCAAAAATAGAAATTACTCATACTTAGCCATTTTTCAACTCTATATCTCATAACACCCTCTCTCGAACCCCTCTAAGACTCTATCAATTCTCTTATTCAAATCCAAGGCTCTCAAGCTCAACTTTGGAACTCAATGATTCATTTCAAGCTTTAAGACTACTTCAAATTCACCCTAAGAATTCAAGGCTTAAGGTATGTGGGTTTGATCCATTGGGTTCCTTTCACCCATGGAGCCCAACTTTCCCTTTTTATGAAAATTGCATGTTTTCAAGTTGTATTATGGGTATCTATTATTATGGATTATGAGTATAAATTATTATAGGGTTTTATGAAGTATTGATTGATGATTATGCATAACTATCTATTTCAAGTTTAATCCACGAATTGATTATGCCTATTGAGACTACGCATTTTTTGAGTTGTGAAAGTGTGAAGCATCATGAGCTTTGGTAATGGATTTCAAGGTACTCTATATGAGGGTTTTACTACATATTAGTGGGTTGATTTACATTAAGTTTACTCATCTTATTTCACTCTTGAATAGCATGATTTTGAACAAGTAACATAAATCCACCATGTGTTTGATAAAATGTTAACTCAAGAATTATCAAATTATTGATAATCTATTTTATGATTTACATGTCAAGTGACTATATAATGTTTAATGACTTTCAAGCAATTATTGAATTCATGAAAATTATTCATGATTTTACAAGTATTAAGTTAAGCCCTAATTCAAGATTTTTACCTCTTGTTAGTCATTCATGTTAAAGCAAGGGTTCATGTATGATGATGATCTACTCTCATATTCAAGTAAGGCTCACTACTAGAGTTCATGCATGTTTATGAGCTACTTAAGTTATGTTCTTACAAGCTTTTCATGTTATGATGAAAGTATGATTATTTCAAGCATTCTATGGAATTTGACTTAGCACAGACTGAGGCTTAAGATGGGGGCTCGACTCAAGGGGTCCTTCTATAAAGTATTTTTCATGACCCAAGCCTCTGACCTAGACAAGACATGACAAATGGGAAACCTGAAGCAACACCAAACAAGCCTCTTAACTTATCATTGCATATCATTGGTCGCAGAAGCATATAAAAGACATAAAGAGTAAGAATAGGGGCAAAGGGACTAAGGGAAAAGCTTGCATAACATCATAATCAATAGATAAAGAGTCAAAGATCATATAATAGATACATAATATGTCTAACAAACATCTCTAATATTTAGATAAGAGCGGGGGCCAAGACAAAGAAACTAGGCTCACCCTTATAGTCAAAAGGGAAAATAAAGAAGACTGTCTCAATATATGATATGAGAAACATAGACTAAGGTCCTGGAAGTGGAGGACTCACCAACTAGCTTGAGAAGTACTAAACTAGCCACATTAATAAGTAGGAGGATGATCAACTTGGGCTACGATTCCTACATGGTGATATCATGTAGTCAAGAGTATGTGTTAGTACGTTTGAATGTACTAAGTATGTAGGACACAATGCAATAAGAGATAGGCATTATAATCAAAATGCATAGCAATAGACAATAGACATAATATAACAATATGGCATGTATGATCAATGTATAAGTAAAACATGCTCATATAACTCATACTCATATAGGATAGCATATGTGTAGAAGAGACAAAGCAAGCTTTCCAAGGTACAAACCCATCCATAGGTTGGTGATGATGCCACCCCATCACTTAGGTAGTGAAATGCAAGCCCTTAACTGGGTTGATGAGTACTAAACCCCATCTAGGTTGATGATTATGCCAGCCCATCACCCTGATGGTGAGGTATAAACTCATTACTAGGTTGACGAGTATGAAACCCCATCTAGGTTATTTTGACTCTGAGTTCCCCCGGATTGAGCATGGTCTAATGCAATAATTTATATAGATTATAGCATATACATAAGCTTCTTTCATCATTATAACATCAATCATATCATATCTCATGATTTGGACCTTCAATTTCTCAAGAAACCACATCCGGACATTTTATCAAACACTTAGAGGGTGTGTAATGCTAGTATAAAACCATGAAATAAAGAGATGACATAATGCAAGAGAATCAATTATAAAACCATCAATCAATACTTTGTAACACCCTCAAGTAGATACATCAAAATCCCTCATCAAATCTTATAATAAATCTAAGATTTATGGCTCAGAACATGGCAAAATAGTCACAACTTTACATAGCTTTAACATAGTTCATTGACATGTTCATACTAGTAAACCCAATTGTAAAATCAACTTTAAATAATGAAAATTGAGTTAAAAAAAGATTAGGCCACCATGGATGGATGGACCCAATAGCTTAAACCTACATACTTTAGCTTTGAGGAAGTTCTTGATGAAGATTGAAAATGAAGTTTTGAGGATTGAAGGGAATCCTTAATTCCGGAAAAGGGTTTTGAGACTTGAATTTAGGAGTGAAAAATATGGCTAAGTGTTTGACTGAGTATTGGGGAATGTTTACGATGATATAAGGGTGAAATATGGATAAGTATAGGTAAAAACATATTTGGGAACACTTAGTCCCAAGACCCAAAAGTCTTGGACCGAGATAGAAAAACTGGACAAAAAAATGTATCGCGGGTCATCTCTGGAAACTACAATTTTTTGATTGTCAAATTTTGCTACAATTGCACTTAATTCGAGGTTAGATCCTTTTACCCCTAATTTTGACCTTGAACAAGAATATGAAGTCCTATTTCCAGTATCACGCATGGATTTTAAGATGTATGGAATTCAAAATTTTGGGGATTCCAAGGCACATTTTGGAGCACTTTTTGGGGTCATTTCAATCTTTAGTCTCTAAACTATGTGCCTTCATAGGATTCTAATTATTACCCTTTATATACTAGTGGATCCATCTAGTCATGTTATCATGTTTGGTTTGCCTTGGCAAGTAGACCACACCTAACTGGGGGGTTGTCATGCCCGTCTAGCTGATCGAGGGGGTGTCATTCCTTGGATTCCCAGTTGTAGGTACATGGTCTATGTCAGTTAAGGTCTTTTACCACACATGTATGCCATATATATTATGCAAGATAAATGATTTACAAACATATTTTATTATAAGCATTGATCATGCATACCATATTGAAATTATGTATCCATTGTTATGATAATGCATTTTGATGATATTTGCTTATGTCTTGTTGCATTGCATCCCGCATATTTAGTACATTCAAATATATTGACATATACTCTATGCTTACATGATATTATCATACAGGGGCCAAGCACCTTTTAATCATCCTCCACATGGCTAGTTCGATACTTTAGATTTAAGCATTGGTGAGTCCTCAAGTCCGATAACACTATCTAAATTACTCTTGTTATTTTGATACTTCTTTTATGTTTTACACTTGTTATTATGAGGGTGGGCCCGAAAAGGGTCTTGGCTCCTGAGGATGTTCACACTCCAATAAGAAAGTAGTCATCGTCTACAATTAACCTAATGGAGGGTAGGGTTGAATCCACAGGGAATACATGGCTTGACTATAAGAATTCACTATCAATCATTTCGAGTATTGACACCTAAAATCTCTAATTAGGGGGGAGGTTTCGTGATACAAGAACAAAATAAAATAACACTATTCCACGATAGGTAAAAAATACTCAATTGTAGGGACAACTTGGAAATTGTGTTCCCTATGATTCTTTGACTCTATTACCCTAGATAACATAACTACAAATGAAGATTCACATACAAGATGGTAACCTTGGTCGACTACCATGGCATGACAGCTAACCGTTACTTATAGTCCCAGTCAACCTCCCCTTGGTTGGGTTTGATTGATTAGATGAGAACACATCAATCAAATTTTGTCATATACTTCCCTTTTCATATTCGTCACTATCTTTGTCGAGATCGTGATAGTAGGCGGGGTTTTGGTGTTGGCCTCTACTAAGCAACAATCAATATGATGAGGAAATAGATAATACATGTAAAACCTCAAGCATATAAATGAAATAAACCTTGGTTATCTCAAATCAAATACTTACGGTTCCCACAACCACAAGTTGTGGGTGCTTAGCTACTCATGGCTAAGGAAAAACCAACAAAAATGCAAATGAAAGACATGATTAAGAATTTTATCCAAGGCTGTGAAGATTGAAGACACCACAAGTTGCAAACTATAAGCTTGGAAGATTGTCAATAAGCACAAAGCAAGATTTACAATCCCCAAAATAAGGTTTTCCAAGAGAAAAAGATAATCTAAGCTAAACAGCTAAAAATTTCTTTAGGAGTATATTCAAAGATGATAATTTCTTCTTTGTTTTTAAATTCTTCTAATAAAACCCTAACTTAAACTATTTATAATGTTTAAAAATTAACCCTAAAAATTATATAGAAAAGACAGTTGGCAGCTGGTATGCCTCACAGGTATGACTCGTAGGATGGCCTATTAGTCATAATCAGGGTCTCCTACATGGTCTTGGAGTAGTGGACTCAACTGGTATGACCCACTAATACGAATCCTAGTCTCGTAGTCTAGGCCTTTAGTTTTTGGCCCAATATTTTGGATCCCTCATTCCAGCTACAAGTCCACTTATACGAGTCGTAGTGCGACTTAGGACTCGTAGGATGGCCGGATAGAGGTGACCTCCACTTAGCAGATTTCTAATTTTTGGTCTTTGTTTCTTACTATAAGACACCCTATGACTCATAGCTTGGGCTATGACTTGTAGGTGAGCTCGTATGTCTTATGATTCAGCAAAATTGCAACTTTTCTTCTAAATCACGTCAACCTAATGTTTCTGCACAAACAACCCAAAAACACATACAAAACATAGAAAGTCACATTAAGAACTCACAAAATCCCCTTCTTTAGGTATGAAATTTGTTTATTTTGATAGCACATCAATATCCTCAACCTAAAATTATTTCTTGTCCTGAAGCAATGACTCAATCTATGTAGATAATTCAAAATACATAGTAGTTATACTAATGGAATATACATCTTTCACTCTAATCTAGCTACCCAACTATTATTTTCAAAGTCAGATTGAAAAGTTACTAGCTTAATAAAATATGATGATGAATCTGGAAATCTAGCTATGATAAGCTAAGGTGCATCAACCATCCACAACTACTGGTGTAGCCATATGCTAATCAAGCAGTGAAATGCCCTCACAGAAAAGAAGTCCCTCTTACTCATTCAAGAAGCATTTAGAATTCAGGAACTGAGGAAACATTCTCACTCTCACAAATGAAATTCATGCAAAATGACTAACACCATAGGCTTGCCTTTATACTCAACTTTTAGATTAATGACAAAGTGGATTTGAATCACTTTAGGACTTAATGATTTATAACATAGGCACATGGGGCTTTGGTATGGCATTTTAGTTAAATAGTGACTAAAATATATCCTTGAACCATGTTTATCAACACTCTTACCTTAATAACTCAACCATTTTCACTAAATCTGCCCCTATTCTCCTTTTTTCAAGCCTTTCCCTGGTGCTTTCTTTCTCTTTTTTTAGTTGTGCCTTATTTTTGAACTCATTTTTGCTATTCTCTTCAATGTAAGGCAACTTCTCTTTTCTTTTTCTTACCCGGCATATGATTTCTTAATTTCTTTCTTTTTTCCCAACTAACCACCTTATTTTCATTACTTTACCACAATAAGGGCCACCCTCTACTTAGGTTTTTAGACTAAGGTGAAGCACACAATATATATTCCCCAAACCAGGGTCTTAATTTGTAGCCACCCTCAACATAGGCTTTTAGCCTCAATCAAGGTTCATATGTTCAAGGATAGACCAGGGCCAAAATCAAGGTATTTTATAAAATAAGGCTAAACTAGTTAGGGGTCAAGAAACAATGGGTACCTGAAAAGCTCAAATAATTGGAACAAGGAATCAACTATCACATTTGGTAGGTCATTTAGGCAAAAGTGGATTTTACTAAAAGAGCAATGGCCTAAGATTCATTCCCATCAACTATATCACCAATCCAATCTTAGAGTAATAAGGCAAGTTCTGAGTCCATACATAATACATGAATGCGGCAAAATAAGCTCACACACACATGGCATCGCATACACAATAAAGCATAGTCTCACAGATTATGCTTCTGGTATCAACTAGCCTTCTCTTTATAAGAACAAACATTGCTAGATAATCATCTGTATGATTTGCAAAAATAACCAACAATCTCAAAAATTTTGAGGGTACCGAATTTTCAAAACAAAAGGCATTTAAAGAATATATATGCCAAAAGATAGTCACTAATTTACATCTACAAATTATCTGCACTACCTAATCATGTTAGTTCATTAGAAAGTAAATATCTACGAGGAAAAGGAACACAAGTTAGAAAACCTCGGGATCAAAATTTTGGGTAGTTATGGACCCTAAACTACTCAGACTTCACCAAGATCCATAAATGCCCACACCTTATCGAAAAAGTTATACATTTTCCTCAATCCACCAAATCAAGAAACAATAGAGAATATAAGGGTAAAATGAAACATACCTTGGGTTGCCTCCCAAGCAACGCCTGATTTATTATCGTGGCTCGACTTAGTCCACTTGGTTATTCAGACTTTACCAATTTCTCAAACCAATTTCTCAAACCTTCCTCCTCCACAATTTAGCATTTTCTTCCACGTTGAATGTATAAATTGGACCCCTAACTTCTTTTCCAACTTTCTATCATGCTCAAAAGGTGGTAGTACAAGAATAAAGGGGACAAGTACTAGATGTTACCTGATATTTGAAGTAGAGGCTCCCAATCTATGCTTCTTGTAGACCACAAGGGACATTAGATTCATGCTAACACCTAGATTACAGAGTGCCCTTGCAAACTCTACGTCTTTCATTATACAAGGTATGGTGGGTATCTTCTCCACTAACTCAATGAGAAAAGTGCTGACGAATAGTTATTTTAACATGGAGAGAGTGCTTGACCTTGCTTTCCTCCTCTCTCTTCTTGGGTCTTTGAGGGAAAGGAGGAGGAGGCCTAAGGTCGTGCTTGTATTTTTTGGCTTTTTAATTAATTCATTTACCACATCCTTGTAACACTCGTCTCCTTTAACCACATCCTTATACATAACTATTTCCTCATTAATATCTCCTACAAAAAATAGCATAGGAGGATAAATAGTACTTTTACCATACCTACTAGTGACCTCCGTACATTGCCCTTCATCCTTAGAACTTGCACTATATCACTAGGCAATGTACAACTCCGAAGTTGCTTAAGTAGAGTCGATACCTGACCAACTATTCCTGAAGCTGCTTAATAGCCACAGAATAAGACTCTATTTTTTCATTAACATTTATAATTTCTGATCTCATTCCACGTAGAGTCTCATACCATGTCTCGACCTTCTTCAACAGGTGATCAAACATCTCCTCAATTGTAAAGTTGCTTATGTCTGCATCTTGTTGGTATGGTGGCATACAAGGATCATTTCTAAAACCATCTCTACTACTCAACTCGATGTCTAGCCCCCTATTTTTCTCATAATAACCACCTTTGCTATCTCTATAAGCACATTCTCTTCCATAGGTCCAAGTTTGGTTTCCCTGACCTTGGTGCCAATGGTCTTAATTGGACCATTGAATGATGGGATGAATATCCCACATCTAATCAGCTGAAACCAAGTGTCCTCATAATATAGCTCCTCATATATGGGCGTACGTGAAGGATAATGTTATGATCAGCGACACTCAACACATCTTCTCTATTTTTTTAATATGCCCTAGAAAGAAACAAAACATTCAAAAGTAATATATAAGAGAATCTAGTATTCAATACTTCAACGAACTACTAGTGAAATTAAGTCAAGAACCTAGTAGTATTCCTTGGCAATGGCGCCATAATTGCTAATGATGTTCATGCTCCAATATGAAAGCAAACGCTATCAGCAATTAATCTAACCAAATGTTAGGATCAAATCCACAGGAAATACAGGAACAAAATAAAATAACACTATACTATGATGTGGAAAAGACACTCAATTTTAGGGACAACCTGAGAATTATATTCCCCATGGCTCTTTGACTCGATTACCCTAGATTACATAACTACAATTAGAGATTCGCATACAAGATGGAAACTTAGGTTCTTCCATACCTCTTGTGAAGGTGAAGGTCAAATCTTACCATGGTACTTGGTCAGCTACCATGGTGTACCAACAAATTGTTACCTATTGTCCCAGTCAACCTCCACTTCGTCAGGTTTGGTTGATTAAACAAGAACACATCAATCAAATTCTGTCATCTACTTCCCTTTTACTATACATCACTACATTCATCGAGATCGTCATAGTAGGCGGGGTTCGATGTTGGCCACCACCAAACAATAATAAATATGAAGAGAAATAGATAATACATACAAAAGCCCAATCATAAAAATGCAATAAACCTACATTATCTCAAATCAAATACCCATGGTTCCTATAACCCAAAGTTGTGGGTGCTTAGTTATTCATGGCTAAGGCAAAACCAACAAAAATGCAAATGAAAAACATTATTGAGAATTTTACCCAAGGCTATGGAGATAGAAGACACCACAAGTTGCAAACATGTGCTTCAGAGATTGTCAATAAGCAGAAAACAAGGTTTATAATCCCCAAAATAAGGTTTTCCAAGAGAAAAAGATAATCTAAGCTAAACACCTAATAATATCTTTGAGAGTATATTGAAAAATGATATTTTCTTCTTTGTTATCAAATCCTTCTAATAAAACCCTAACTTAAACTATATAAAGATTACAAAGTCATCCTAAAAATTACACAGAAAAGACAACTAGCAGCTGGTATGCCCCATAGGTATGACTTGTAGGATGGCCCATGAGTTGTAATCGGGGTCTCGTATCAAGCTCTTGGCATCGTGCACACAATTGGTATGACCCACTGGTATAAGTCGTAGCTTCAGATACTAATCATATGCTTCTCTTGTAGTCTAGGCCTTCAGTTTTTAGTCAAATATTTTGGCTCTCTGATTCCTACTACGAGTCCACCTATATGAGTCATAGTCCAACTTATGACTCATAGGATAGCCTTGTAGTATGACCTGCACTTAGCACATTTCTAATTTTTGGTCTTTGTTTCTTGCTACAACACATTCTACAACTCGTATCTTGGGCTATGAATCGCAAATGAGCTTGTATGTCCTATGATTCAGCAAAATCTGTAGCTTTATTTCAAAATTATACCAACCTACCTTTTCTACAAGAACAACACAAAAATACATAAGAACGATAAAAGGTCACATTAAAAACTCACAAAAGCCCTTATTTTAGGCATCAAATATGTTATATTTTAACAGCACATCAACACCCACTCCATTCCATGTTAGAGGTGTTGTTGGATATTACGATGTACTTATGCTACGAGCTTGAATCTTTTATGCTTTTATGAATATCAAGATTTTCCTCAGTCCTCTTCCCCTTGTTATTATATCTTTTTTTGTGTTTATCTTGCTTCCATGACCAAGGATGTGTGGTTAATATGACAAGAGGCTTGTTTGGGGTCCCTTCGAGTTCCCATTCGGCATGTCACTCTAGGCCCTAGGATAGTACCATGACAGCTAGGTCATCTTCCCACAAGAATACATACACATATATGTGCTTGAAAAGAGACATAAGTCCTCTAAATCATTTACATGTATACTTAGGCTTAAAGGCCAAATCATATTTCATAATCATGCATACTTAGGCTTAAAATCTAAATGTACTTCATAACCATGCATCATTGGGCTAAAAGAGCCAAACCATACTTCATGTTGTACTTTTATGCATACAAATAACTCATTCGTCATAGTGGTGTAAACACACATAATTACTCAAAGAGCCATTTTATAGAAATATGTGATCATATTCCTTTCATACCCATACTTTTACTTGAAAACATAATCATCATCATATTGGGACTTAGCTCACATCATAAACTTTATGAAAATCGATGTTCAGGTATGTATATCCCATGAATGATAAGAGAATAGCATTGACAATAGGGATTCGTACTTCAATCAATAGTATAATATGAAATTTAAGTAAATACATAAGTAAATTCACATTCAACTCGTAATTTAGATTACCCATGCTTAATTCATTCGTTAAAGGGGACATTCATATTCAAATATTCATAACATCAATGTAACTCTTCATATTGTGGCTTAAATCACTTTAGAAACAACAATTTAACATAGCCTGTATCTCAATTGAATCAATTAAATAATAATCTAAACCACCTAGTTTTAAAGTAAGCTCAATTTCAAAAAATCAAGTGTAAAAGAGTTTGAGGTCTTCATGGTTGAAAGGGACCATGAGTCAACCCCATATACCTTAGCTAATAAGATGAACTAAGAAGAAATTAATTGAAGCAGAAGTATCTTCCTTAAGTTCCAAGCTAATATCCAATGGCTCACTTGAGAGAGGTCTTTGGATGAGGGAGTTTGAACATTCTAAGTGTATAAATTGAATTTAAATGAGAATAACAGAGTATGTATAGGTCTCTTAAGATGTTTAGGATAGGTAAGAAAGTCATAAACGAACCATAGGAATATGTAAAATTATGAGAAATCCATTAATAAAACGAGTTTCAAAAAGTTACCAGGGTCCCTTAGTGGAGGCATACAGATCGTGTGATGTTACATGGACCGTATGGATGACCGTGTGACCTTATTTAGGGAAAATCTTCACTGATCAAGTTCTAAGATAGTGATTCCATGCTTCAAAAATTTTTAGGCCAACACCCTTATGGGCCACCACACGACCCGTGTATGGGTTCGTGTGTGAAGTGCCTTAGTCAAAATATGGCTTTCCAGCCCAAGGTTCCTCTCATAAGCCACCATATGGATAGTGTGGTGTCATACAAAACATAAAGGGCTAAGTGAGGGACGTCTTCTTCTTGAACTCCAACTTGAGCCCAAGCACTCTACACACAAAACCAAGGGCCACCTCAAGACTCCTCCATATGACCAGTGAGGTGTCACACAACCCATGGAGGTGCCCTTATAGTGTCACCTTCATCAAAAGCTTTCCAAAACCAAATTTTTATACACTAATAAGGCCTTACAAAGTTTAGTTCCTTAAACCTACCCAGGTCTGAAAAGCCATCTTAGCAATGTCACTTTCTCTTACCTTTAATTGGTGATATCCAGACCTCAAATCGATCTTGGAGAAATATGGCCTTGAAATTGGTCAAACAACTCATCTATTCACAGGACTGGATCTTGTTCTTAATGGTGACTTTGTTGAGTTTCTAATAGTCTATGTACACATGGACAGACTATCCTTCTTCTTTACAAACAAAATCGGAGAACACTATTGAGACCTACTAAGTCAAATGAAATCCTTCTCCAACAAATCTTTCAATTGTTCCTTTAATTCCTTCAAATCCATGGGAACTATTCTATATGAAGGGGTTGAGATAGGTTAAGTGTGAATAGGTGGTCTATACCAAAATCTATTCCCTTTTTCAGGAGTGAAACCCAGTAAATCACTCAAAAAGACATCAGGAAACTCATTAATAATGGAGGCCGACTTGAGGAAAGAAACTTTAAAAGTGAAATATTTGACTCTTAGTGAATGATGTATGAACTATTTGAGATCATTTTTCAGGTATTAGCAAGGAAAACAAATCAACCTCTGCATGAAGACTTACAACCTTCCCATTCAAAAATGGGCTTATATAGGAATTGAAACTTGACTCTATGAGTTCTACAATCAATAGAGATATAGAACTGATCCATATTAAGTATTACATCAAAATCAACCATGGAGAGTTCTACTAAGTCACAAGGGACAACTTTATGAAAGATAGAAATAGGACAACTTCTATAGACCCTTAATGCAATAATCGACTCTCCTTCGGGAGTGCTTCTCTCATAAGGCTCATGAAGGACTTAGGGACATGCATGGAATCATTTGTGAGAAAAGGAGTTACAAATAACAAATTTATCTCTTTGGTCTACTAAAGCTTATGCATCAAAATTAAAAACTTTCAGCATACCGGTGACAACATCCAGGGCTTTTTCAACCTTTTGATGACCATGAAGAGCATAAAAATGGTTAGTCCTCATGCAACCTCGAACTCGCCTATCTTGGACTTACGGCATTCCACCAGATACTCCAATAATATTTGGCATGATGTTCAATCTTTGTGCACTTGAAATATGTATTTGATTCAGCCAAGTACTACCCCTTGTAGAGCCTCCAACACTTGGGAACATTGGAGTTTGAGGCTTAGGAGATACCCCTTTGTCTTTGGTGGGCTGGGGAGAGGGACTGTTGGTTGACCCTTTTCCACTTTGCTTTTTGCCTATTTGATACTTGTGACCCCTACTCCTTTGGTGAGAATATCCCCATCATTTACTCGAACTGTCTTTTAATCTCTTGCTTTTTCACTTAGCTTATCTTTCTCTATTTGCTTGGAATAAGAAATCAATTGGGAGATATCTATCTCTTTCACTATATAGCGGTCTTCCACTCTTTGGATATCAAATCTGATACTCTGGAGATCAGTTTTCCCATATAGGCCCTCTAATTTATAACTATGAAAGGATCATACCTAGACAACTTAGTGAACTTAAAGGCATGCTCCCTTACACTTATGTGCCCTTGTTTGACGTTTATGAATCCTTGAACTTTAGCCTCTTGAAATTCTATCAAAAAGAACAAATCCAACAAGGCATTTGAACTTTTCCCATCTGATTGGACCCGCTATTTGGCCTTTCTCATCCTCCTATTGCTCGTATAATATTTTCACTATTCCTTTGAGTTGTTAGGACACCAACTTGGCTTTTTTTCAATGGAATACCCATGACTACCACTACCCAGTAGGCCTCATCAATGAAATCAATGGGGTCTTCCTCCATGTTAGACCTATAGAACTCCAGAGGGCACATTCTCTTGAAGTCTCTAATATGAGTGGATGGGTTAGGCACTTAGGGAGGAATGAAAATTTCCCTATTAGCTTGATTAGACAATGCTTGGGCCAACATGGTGAAGGCAGCTCTAAACTCCACATGAGACACCCCGTCATCTTATTGTAGCAAAGGGGATTGTTGCTCAGGAGTATCTCTTTAGTATGGAGAACTTTTTGGCAACATGATTAAGACATAAGAAAGAGATCATCATCAGTTATAAGGGAACCTTAGGTGACTCTAAAAGCACAAAATGAACCAAAAGGAAGGGAAGGAATTCCTAAACTATCTAATAGCCTCTCACTCAAGATACTGTCACACTATATAACCTTAAATGAGGCTCTACTCAACGTGTTATGCATGGACATCCTAGGAACATTTTAAAATCTTATGCTCTGATACCAAGTTTGTAATAGTCTGACCTAGGGCCTTGTCATCACATGGCGAATGAGATACCCTAAGGTACCTCACCTAGTCATATTTAATATCTCAAGCATTCATAGGCATGGAATATTCATTTGCGAAATAAAAAAAGGAAAAGATCTATGCGTTAACATATGACAATGAAGCAATATTAAAAACAAAATCATATATATTTGTCCATAAAAGCATACCAACTAAACTATGGATGGATCGAATCAGTATCGATCATTTTTCATCAAATAGAAAAGACTCCATACATAAATAATATAGAATGTGAAAGTCTCTACAGGCAACCATATATACCAAAATATAAAATACATAGCAAGGAGGAATGATGGTTAAAACCTGAACTAAGGGCTCACCATAAAATTACTGATCTCCAAAATCTAAAAACTACCAATAAATTTGGTGGAGGAGCACCTGTCGCAACATGGTTAAATGATGCAAGCAAATATGCATTAGTACTAATGCACTAAGTAGGTGAGATGCTGATGCAAACATGAAATTGTAATGATATCATTCTAAGTAAAGGCTCACATACATGGGATGATAAAGGGGAGTTTACTATGAGCTTACACATGAACAAGGAACATCATATCAAGATGAGTAAAAGTCATGCACATAAAGGAAAACATGTGATAGAACCATTCATAGGATCGTAAATTTGTGGGAATGGACAATAATCGACTTACAACACCATATGAGCTACAAAATAGGATCAAACATAATCCCTTACATTAGCATGGAGAGATCACTTGCCGAGTAGAACTTCATCACTTCACATGCAATCTTAATATAACATAAATGGCTTATATGGATCTACGAGCCTAGCCTACAAGAGCTCCTATAGTGCACATAGTTAATGAGACAAAGAGTTACTACTAAGGTTTCCTTACTGAACCCTAGCTCAATGTCACATTCGGTGCTAAGTCATCCCATAAAATTTTTAAAATGTAAGTTTAGTCAAATTATGACACTTTAGAATCATAAGTAGCAATATTAACAGTAGCTCGAGATTATGGAACCACAAGTGAGTATTGTCTTTTTATCTTGGGGACCTTCATAAACATCTTTAGGAAAATTATCAACATGCTTATATCTTTGTCAAATCATTACTTTAAAACCTCTTAAGTGCCCTAATCATTGTCATAAATCACGCAAAACTTGACTTGAGACTAGGTGGGCTAATCCCTTAAGTTCACACACTCATGAATCCTGAAATCATGCATAATCATTGAAAATATGCTTATTCAAATCAAGCTAAAACAACCAATTTTTCATTATGTAAACCCATATTATGTGGGGTCATCATCATTAACTTGAAATTCATGAAAAAATGTAATATAATACCACATGATAACATTTGTTACATGTCGTATCTCAAAAATATCATGAAATTATCAATTTCATGCATAGTAACATTTAAGGAACTGAAAGAAAAGGTAAAAAGTTGTTATATAGGACTTTGAGGGTGAAAGATGACTCACAAATCAAATTCACATACCTTAGTAAGTTTAGGAAGAAGGAATTTTTTGTTTGTTAAAGTACCCCTTGAAACCGTAGCCTTCTTAGCTTATTTTTGTCTCTTTTAGAGAATGCCCTTTGACTTAGGAACTTTTAAGAATGATAGAATAAGAGAAAGATGAGGCCTTGGCGCTTTAAGGTATGATTTAGGTCCATTATAGTCCAAAAATGATATGACTTGGGATTAGAATTAGCGAGAAGGATGAAATTTCCCTTCATTAAAATTATCAGACAGGAACCTATGAAAGCCTAATTAAGGATCATGATTTGATCCACGAACCATATACTTGTCATCTTTTTCTGCATTTCTAATATTTAAAAATTAATTACCAAACCCAGACCACAAAACCACTACTTATGGGTCATCCATTGGTGTACAGGTCGTGGTTGGACTCATAGAGTCCTCCCACACTTAGATTAGTTTCACTTCTCTGATCCCCTTTGGTGGAACACAACTTAGGGATCATGTAATAGTAAATGCATTATCCTATTTATTATGGTCCTCCTTGAAATTTTAAATTTTCTTTATGTTTTCTACCCTCACATATGACCCTTACCACGGGCCGTAAATTATCCTACGACTGTTAGTGGATTCATGGGTTACCCCAAACTTGGAAAATTTTTCCCTTTCCTAAAGTTCATATTCACAAGTTGGACCTACTACTTGTGATTAGATCCACAAATTGTGGACTCGACTTTATGAACTAAATCTTGTCATTTTTCAACCCAACTTTCTACACTTCTAGGATTTTGAACTAAGGGCTATTACAAATAACCTTAGATACCTCTAATTGCACGACATGAATCATGATAAAGTGAAACATTTCCTAAAATGCCTTACCAGCTCCTACAAATAGATATGGCATGCTTCGCACTCATGAAACCTAGTTGCGACACAACTAATGGGAAACCTAATGATAACCCAAACAATTGTCTTAGCATATCTTGTACACATCACTGGTTGTGAAATATAAAACAACCATTCAACAAGTAATTCTAAATGGATCGAGGCTTATGACTCATACTGAGGTGATAGATAGGGAAAATGGATTTTAATGATCACACGGTAAGTAATACTTTGGGGAGGGTAAGTATGACTCAAGCTATGGGGAAATAAGGACTAAGAGAATTTCATCAAATGCCATCATAATCAACATCACATAATAGGGATAGGAACTAAAAGATAAGTCTCCATAAAAGTTCAACAACTCATAATAGGTACATAGATAAATATCCAATAACATCTCTAAAACATAAGTAGGACAGGGGTGAAGATATGTCCTGGGCTCACCCTGAAAGTACTAATAAATATGAAATAAATTATCAACATAAGCAAGGTCGAAATTGGCTATTGTTCCCAGAATGGAGGACTCACCACAACAATTACCTTCACAAAACAAGTTAGCCACATGGAGAAGGATGAATTGGAGCACTAGTATCTACATGGTTAGATCATGTATTTCACAACCAAAGCTAAGGGCCTAGACATGACTGGCGAATGGGGAACCCGAATAAACCCAAAGCAAGCCTCATAGCATATCATTACACATCCTTGGTTATGGAATAATTAAATAGCATTTGAAGAATGGAAATAAGGGAAAAAGGGATTTAAGCGAGAACTTTTCATAACATAGAGTCAAGAGATAATAGAATTAACTCATGGCATAAATACATAGATTTGTCCAACAACACCTCTATTACATAGATAATGGCGAGGGCCAAGACATAAAATCGGGCTTACCCTCATAGTCATAAGTATATGATAAAGTAATATAATCTTTATACATAGTGTCAAAGAATAGTTCTTGTTTCTTGAATGGAGGACTCACCAATGGCTAACTTGAACAATTCATCTAGCAACAAAAAGACTTAACATGAGCTCCAGTCCTTACATGGTGATATCATGTAGGTAAGAGTATATATTAGTATATTTGAATATACTAAGTATGTGGGATGCAATGCAACAATAGATAGGCATCATAATCCAAAATGTATAATGATAAGCAATAGGTATAATATAGCAATATGACATGTATGACTAATGAATAAGTAAAATATGCTTAAGTAACTCATGCTCATATAAGATATTATATGTAAATAAGAGACTAACCCAGCTTTCCAACCTTGGTTTGTTGATGATGGTCACACCCCAATCATCCTAGGTGGTGATGTATAAACCCCTCACATGGTTGATGTTGGTCACACCCCAATTATCCTAGGTGGTGAAGTATAAACTCCTCCTATGGTTGATAAGTACAAACCCTCAATTTGGTTGACAATGGTCACACCTCAATCATCCTAGGTGGTGAAACACTAACCCCTCACATGGTTGATATTGGTCACACCCTAATTATCCTAGATGATGAAGTACAAACCCCTCACATGGTTGATAAGTACAAACCCCCAATTTGGTTGATGACGGTTACACCCTAATCATCCTAGGTGGTGAAGTACTAACCCCTCACATAGTTGATGTTAGTCACACCTTAATCATCATAGGTGGCGAGGTATAAACCCCTCACATGGTTACCCGGGCTCTTATCTCCCACCGATTGGGCATGGTTTAGTGCAACACGTTATGTAGGATACATATTAAGCTCTAATGCAATACTTCATGTAGGAAAAATCATCTACATAAGCTCATTTCATCATCATAATATCATTTATATCATATCTCACACTTTAGACCTTCAATTTCTCAAAAAAACACAACCAAACATTTTATCAAACACCTTGGGGTTATGTAATGGAGGTAAAAAAAGCATGCAATTTATAGATGAAATCATGCAGGAAAATCAATAATAAAACCGTTAATCAACACCTTACACCACCAACACAACCACGTCAAAACTCCTCATCAATTCCAACAATAGATCCAAGGTTTGAAGCTCAAAACATGCTAAAACAACCATACATTCATGAACTAAAATCACTATGCAGTAAATTTCTCAATATACAAGACCACAGTTAAAATCAACTTTAAGTCATACAATATTAATCAAAAGAGGGTTTAGGCACCATCGGTGGAAGGAACCAATGGTCCAACACCACATACCTTAGCTTTGGAGAGGTTCTTGAAGAAGACTTTAATGGAGACTTGAAGCTTGAGTGAAATCCTTGAAGAAATCCTTAAGATTGGTCTTGAGTTAGGACTTGAATTTAGGACAAAATATGAGTCTAAAAGTGAGTTTTGGGGAATGTTTAGGATATATGAGGGTAAAATAAGGCTAAGTATATAAATTTTCTAGTGTAGGAATCCTTAGGCCCAAGACTTAAAAGTCTTGGACCGAAGTCAAGAGAAAGTAAGACCAAAAATGGACTGCTCACTAGAAATTGCATTTTCTGCAGGGGTGAGGTTTACAAAAATGGGCATAAATCCTTCATTCCAACTCATAATGAGCTGAAACAAAGTGCATTAGAAAACTAATTCAAAGTGCTTTCAGATAGTAGGTCGTGGGCCACCAATTTCTTTGTGTACTAAGAGATATGCCCCTTCAAAGTAGACCCTCCTAAATAGCATATTTTATGATTTTTGAATTTTGATACAGTTGCTCTAAAATTCGGGTTAGAACCAATGACCACTCAATTTGACTGCCTAAATAATAATATGAAGTCAGATTTTTAAAATGACAAAAAAAGTTTTAGAATATGGAAAACAAGATTCTGGGCACTTCCAAGGCACGTCTTCGAGCACTTTTGGGGAGGTCGTTTCAATATCTCCCCCTTGGAAACATTCATCCCTAAATGTAGAAGAGACATACGAAATAAGAGTAATCTTGAACAAATCAGCCCAAATATAAATGCAACATTACATTTAAAACACAATTTTTAAAATGTCAATAGAAGTATAAAATCATCATAAACTTACCAACTTAAACATGAATGCATATGAATGACATAGGGGATGAAATGCAAGATTTAAAATCATAAAAGGACTTGACATGTTATCATAATCTTGAATAGAATGAAAGAGATACAGATATTGCTCCTCCATACCTGTTTCGGCTAGCCGAGAGACACATACTAATAGACGACTCTCCCCAAGGGCCTTGAAGAATACTACATCATTATCAATTCACTTCTCCACTCATCCATCCAACACCTCCCACCAAGACTTTCTCTTAAGTCAAACTACCCTCCTCAACACCCACAACCTCAAAGTGTCCTATAACATTAAAGTCACCAACACATTACATCCACTTAGAAGCATGACAAACCAAATTAACCATATCTACACCCAAAGGCAATCCCCAAACTTAAGTAAATTTACCAACCTTCCTCTACACTCTATAAAGACTCAGAATTCTCAACTCAATTGTCAATCTTAAATATATGTAACCCACTTGGCACCATAACCTCCATTTCCCCCTTGGGAGACAACGTCCACTCTATTATCTTCTCACCCAAGACTTCCAACTCTAATAAGTTGGACTCAAGGCCTTGCCTAATCTAGTCCTCTTATCCCAAGAAGATTTGGAACTATTAAGAACCCTATACTACCATTCTCAACTTCATTCAATCTAACTCCCTATCTAGCCGACCGATGGACTCTACTAGTCTCCTCCTTGCCACCATGAACAACACATGCTAGGCTACCTAGAGTAGTAACTGCAACACAAGCCTTATTAGGGAAAAAAACTAATGCACACTCACATCATAATTCTTAAAGACTTATAACCACCTTCTTGCTACCCACAATGCACACTTATCACATTTAGCAAACAACCTCTCATCCTCTAAGAATTGCAACACTACCCCCAAATGATTCAAAAACTCTAAACAAATCAATACTTTGTTACTAGAAATCACCACAAACAGAGCAAGGTAGGTTTTTAAAACCCTATTTAAGAAATCCACAATCATTACCAGTGTATAAGTCTACCAAGCAACTCCATCAATATTAATAATTCTCACTCCTCATATGAAAAGACACCTAGAGATATCACCTACCTTCATCCTCACTTGGGGAGAAAGCCCGAACCAAAGATCAATCTTAGTAAAGTGACTAACCCATTGTAGTTGACTAAATAGATCGACAATCCTTACCCATCATAATACAACCTTACGGGTTCTACACTCATAACAAACATGCTATGCAAGTAGCCCAAACTACCCTAAGACCCTCAACACGACAAGCTAAGTCGTCACACAAGAATACTTGTAATATGTATGTACATACTCTCAAAGAGGCAATAGTCATTTTTCAAATCATTTCAATGAACAATTGGGCTTAATATCGAAGAACCATTCATAATAATTCATACTTAGGCTCAAATTCCAAAATCATAATTTCATAGTCATAACACTCATGCATAGGAATGACCTATTTATATACAAAATGGCGCAAGCACACAAAATGCTTAAAGAGCCAAAGTCAAAGACATATATGTGATCATAATATGGTCATAACCAACCTTTTATCAAATTCATACCATAAAATGAAATTGGGCTTACCCATAACATAACTTTTCAAAATAATCCTTGTACATGAATTCATATGCTATGAACAATGAGGAAATGACATGGGCAATTAAGACTCCATCTAAAATCAATATTTATAGTATGAAGTTGAAGTAAAAACATAATTAATTCCATATTTAAGTCCGTAGTGTAATCTCTCATGCATAATGATTTCAACAGGGGAACATGCATACTTAATAACTCCATAAACCCAAGGTAAATCCTCATATAACAGTTTAAATTACATTAAAATCATCAAACAAACACTACCCATATATCAATAGAATTTTAGGAATCATAATATTCAAATCCTAAATTAAAATAAGTAAAATCCATGTAGATTTTCATGAAAATAAATTTTGGTCTACTCGATTGGAAGGGAGCAAGGATCAATCCATATACACATGAATCCTAGTAGCACCAAGGAATAACACAAGAAATAGCAACCCTCAGACCTATCAAATCACTGTACTCACAACCTCTAGCAATAGCCTACTAAATCCAAGAGGCTGCTAATATACGGTGAAGTCAAAGGTCTAGGCTAATCTCTAATCACCTTCGTCTTTCTAAGGTTCACCTTAATACCATCACTCAGCACCACACAACCTCAGAGGCAACCTGTTAGCACAAAAATTCCCATCTAACCTACTAGCACCCAACCTTCTTCTTTAAACTTGTAGTACCACTCTCAAATGATTCACATGCACTACCTCATTAGGCAACAAACCACATTATCCTCACCAAAAGCACCATAAACCTATTAGAGTAGGGACTAAAGATCTTACTCATGAGACTTATAGTCATAACAGGCATACTGGTCAAACCAAAAGACACTACCCTAAATTCAAAATATCAAAAAGGGGCATTCAAGGCCTCATTTACCACCACCAACAATTATATAAACAAAACAACCTAGGTTCAACACCTCCAATTCTCACAAGATGATAAATACAACTCCATAAAGACTAATTATACCTTAAGACATGAAATGGATCTACCTCCCTTGCTATCACTTAACAACCTCGCCCTCAAAACCTGGCTCATTTGGGATTCGGGATCTAAATCTATGGGTCCTACCATCCATGAAGACACAACATGCATGCAAGGATTTCATCCCTAGTTTGATATCAAAATCCACTACGCCAACTCCAACAAGGTACAAAGCAAGACCTAATGCAATACAAACTCAGATCAACACTTATGAACTTTCTAGTAATAATATACTCAACCAAGAGATATACACCAAAGCTTCACATCACAACTTGGGGCATACAAGAAGCCCCACCATCAACTAAAAAAGAGAGAAGAAATAGTAAAACAAGGATCCATCAAAATCAAAACCTTCTACTTACCTTCCTTCACCTTCCTCTTTGAAGCAGCATGATCAACTAAAAGAGCAAAGAACATTTGTTAGAGGGGAAAGCCCGATCTTACTTCTAAAGCATGATATAGACCATGAATAAGGGAAATATTTTCTAAAATGACTCACATCCTCCTACTCATAGTTATGGTACATAATACAACCATGAATATTAATATAATCAATGCAGTGTGTCGAACTCTGAGGGTTTAAAAACATAGTTCTCTGATACCATCTTTGTCATGACCCAAGCCTAGGACCTGGATGTGACCGGTGAATGGCGAACTCGAAGGAACCCCAAATAAGCCTCATTGCATATCATTACACATCGTTGGTCACAGAACAATTAAATGACATTTGAAGAATAAAAATAAGGGAAAAGGAAACTAAGGGAGAACTTGTAATAACATAGATCCAAGAGATACTAGAATCAACTCATGGGATAAATACGTAGCTTTGTCCAACAATACCTCTACTACATAGATAATGGCTGGAGCCAAGACATATTACCCCGCTCACCCTCATTGTCATAAGTAGATGATAAAGTAAAGAGAATCTGAATACATAGTGTGATAGAATAGTCCTTGTCCCTGGAATAGAGGACACACCAAAGGCTAACATGAACAATCCATCTAGCTACAGAAGACTTAATAGGAGCTCCAGTCCCTACATGGTGATATCATGTAGGCAAGAGTATGCATTAGTACGTTTGAATGTACTAAGTATGTGGGATGCAATGAAACAATAGATAGGCATCATAATCTAAAATGCATAACAATAGGCAGTAGGCATAATATTGAAGACAAGTACGACTAGTGTATATGTAAAACATGCTTAAGTAAATCATGCTCATATAAGATATCATATGTAAAGAAGATACCAATCAATCATTCCAACCTTGATTGGTTAATGATGGTCATACCCCAATCATCCTAGGTTGTGAGGTATAAACCCCTCACATTATTGATGTTAGTCACACTCCAATCATTTTAGGTGGTGAAGTATAAACCCCTCACATGTTTGATGAGTACAAACCCCTAACTCAATTGATGATGGTCACACCCCAATCATCCTAGGTGGTGAAGTATCAACCCCTCACATAGTTGATATTGGTCACACCCCAATCATCCTAGGTGGTGAAGTATAAATCCTTCACATATTTGATGAGTACAAACACCCAACTTGGTTGATGATGATCATAACCCAATCATCGTAGATGGTGAAGTACTTACCCCTTACATGGTTGATATTGGTCACACACCAATCATCCTAGGTGGAGAGGTATAAACTCCTCACATGATTACCCGAGCTCTTATCCCTACTCCCAGATTAGGTATGGTCTAGTGCAACACTTTATATAGGATTCATCATAAACTCTAATACAGTACCTCATGTAGGAGAAACCATGTACATAAGCACATTTCATCATCATAATATCATTCATAATATATCATATCATATCTCATGAATTGTTTTATCAAACACCTTGGGGTATGTCTTGGTGTAAAAGAGCATGCAATTTAGAGATGAAATCATGCAGGAAAATCAGTGGTAAAACCTTTAATCAATACCTTGTAACACCCCCAAGACAATCACACCAAAACTCCTCATCAATTCCAAAATTAGATCTAAGATTTAAAGCCTCAAATATACTAAAACATCTATACATTCATGAGCTAAAATTATTGTGCAGTAAATTTCTCAATATATAAGACCCATATGTAAAATCAACTTTAAATCATGCAATATTAAATAAAAGAGGATTTAAGCACCATGGGTGGAAGGATGCAATGGTTCAACACCATATACCTTAGCTTTGGAGATATTCCTGAAGAAGACTTTAATGGATACTTGAAGCTTGAGTGGCATCCTTGAAGAAATCCTTAAGATTGGTCTTGAGTTTGGGACTTGAATTTAGGGTGAAATAGCAGTCCAAATAATTGATTCAGTTTTGGAGAATGTTTAAGATGATTGAGGGTGAAAAAAGGCTAAGTATTTGTAATTTCAAGTGTGGGAACCGTTAGTCCTAAGACTTAAAAGTTTTGGACAGGAGTCAAGTGAAAATAAGACAAAAAACGGACTGCTCACGTGAAATTGCATTTTCTGCATGGGCGAGTTTTACGAAAATAAGCATAAATTCTTCATCCAAAAATAGAATGAGGTGAAATAAACTATGTTAGAAAGATAATTCAAAGGGCTTTTAGTTGGTCGGTTGTGGGCCACCCAGTTTTTTGTTTTCTAAGAGATATGCCCCTTTAAAGTGGATCCTCCTAAATAACATAGTTTGCAATTTTCGAAATTCGATACGATTGCTTTGAAATTCATATTAGACCTATTGCCTAATAAAATTGACCCTATAACAAGAATATGAAGTCATATTTTCAAAATAACAAATAGATTTTTAGATATATGGAAAACAATAATTCGGGCACTTCCGAGGCACGTTTTTGAGCACTTTTTTGGGGTCATTTCAATGTAGGCTAAAGTATGTGTTAAAACTTTAAATGTACTAGCATGTGAGATATAATGACACAATAGTTAATAAGCTTCATAAGAAGATGCATACGTATATACAATAGAAAGAAGTTCAATATAACATGCATGAGGATTGTAAAACCCCACTTATGGGGGTAGGATTGATGCAAGAGATAAGGTTGAAAAAAAAATTGGACTGTGGATATTTATGAAGATGTTTTATGACTCATAATTTGTAGTATGGTCCATAAAGTAATCTCGCAGAATCTGGCAGACTTGTTGAAATTTGGATCTTTCTAAAGTTTGAATTACAACTCATCATATGACTCATAAATAACTCTATGAGTAGATCCTGCAGTAGGGGTTTCGCGACAAATTGAAACAACTCAAATTTTAGGACTCTTAGTTTACAAAAGGTCATATACGGCTCATAGAGTGCTCTACGGCCTGTAGATGGGGTCTCAAAGACCCATCCTACCAGGATTATTAATACGGTTAAATTTGACCTTTCCTCTTTCTTCTAAGTCCAAACTATGTCGTTTTGACCCCATCTATGTCCTTATCAATTCACAAAACCCTAGTACATCTCATTCTTGCTCATTTCAAAAACCCTAAGTCTCTAAACCCTCTTAAAAACTCTCAAGTTCCTATAAGGCTGCAAACAAGAAGGTGCAAGCTAGGGTTTTGAATTCCTCATCATCTCCCAAGGTTTTTCTATCTCCAATCATCAAGATATGTGGGTTTGATTATGGGAACCTTTTTTCCCACAAGACCAACCAATCCTCTTCTCAAACTACATGAATATATAGATTATTTTATGGGTATTCAAGAACTCTTTCTTAATAAAATATTATTATGCATTGTATATATGTTTTCTCTATGGGTTCTTCAAGAAATGATGTTTTATGCTAAAAAAATGTTAGGGTTTGCATGATACTCAAACAAGGATTTTACTATTATAATGGTGGGTTAACTTAGAAAACCTTAAATGAGTTGATCTTACTCCTATCTTGTCCCATACTCTTGGATTGCATGGTTTTAAGTGCATGTGCATGTACCCCATACTTGTCTAAGGTTACATTATGAGAATCCTAGTGAATGAATGATTATTGCACGAATTTCAAGACAAGCATGTTTTCATAAATTATGGGCTCCCAAGTATGTATTAAACGCATGAAAAGTTTCAATGATTTGTAAGTGAATTATTGAGCTCTTATCTTATATTTCTACCGTCTTATGAGGAAAACATATCTACATGTAGGGGTCAAGCATGATACCATTTTACCCTTACATACTAACTCTCGTTAGAAGGGGGTAATCATATTATAATCTCTACCCTCATGTGTAATGTGATGCCTACTAGAAGGGTCAAGTTTATCCATTATTTTCTAGTACAAGGTATACGCCATGTATAGGGGTCAAGTATTTGAATGAGCTATTCATGTCATATTATCATCTTTTTACAAGTCATCCATGTTATGATTAAATTTATGATTTCTTCAAGTATTCTGTGGGACTAGACTTTGCACCGAATGAGGCTTAAGGTGGGGGATCGATCCAAGGGGTCCTTATATAAAGTCTTGGTCTTGTAAATATATGTCATCATAGGTTTATATTATTTTTCTTAAATGGGCTTTTAGTAGTGGATCCAACTAAGTCAACGTACCCACTATGTGTGGTCAAGCTTGGTTTACCTTGACAAGTAGATCACTCCTTCATTCTATATAGTGTGAACATTGATATTCCAAGTAATAGCTCCGTTGGTCTTATATGTCGGTTAGAGTCTCCTCCCACATATGTATGATATATTATGCAAGTTTGATTATCTTCATGCATGTTTTAACTAAAGCATTGATTATAGATGTCATATTGAGTTTATGTCTATTGATTATGATTATGCATCTTGATCATTATCGCTATGTTTCTTGTTGAATTGCATCCTACATACTTAGTACATTCCAAGATCTAAGTCACACTTTTGCCTGCATGATCTCACCATGTAAGAATCGGAGCTTCTCTTCATCCTCTACCTCCACGTGGTTAGCCAAATCATTGAAGATTGTTATTGTTGAGGCCTCCACATTGGGGACAACATCCATTTTATTTTCATGATTTTGCTAAATATTATTTGTTTAGACACTCTTTTATATTTGAGGGTAAGCCCTGGGGATGTTTGGCCCCTGCTTCACTCATACTAGTGGTGGTGTTAGATATGGATGTTAGGTATTGATCTTGAATGTTATTATCTTTATGTATGGTGAAAACTTCCCTTAGTCCCATTTCCAATAGATACTATTTGATATGTGATCCTTTCTCTTCTGTGTTTCCACAAAAACAAGGATATGCCATGTATGCATAAAAGGCTTGTTCGGGGACTTCCTTTGGGTTCCCATTCTCCATGCCACGTCTAGACCATAGGTTTAGGTCATAAAAAGGATGCTTTGATAAAATAATTCATGAGAGATAAACATAGCATCCTATCATCATACACAAACAGGAGAAGACCATAACTGACATATAAGACTAAGTGAGCTACAACTTGGAATCCAACATAACACCTTATGTTGGCATGCGGAGATAACTTGCCAAGTAGAACTCTATCAATATTTGCATATGAGACATTAGTGAACATTATGGCTTAGGTGGATCCACTAGATTAGCCTACAAAGGCTCTTGTGGTGGCACATAGTTAATGAGACAAAGGGTTGACACTAGGATTCCCTTGTTGAATCCTACCTTAATGTCCCTTTCGGTTCTAAGTCATTCCTATGGAATATATTTGAAAACATATGCATAATCATATTTATTCATAAGCTTAAAATCATAACATCATCATTATATATAGAATAGCTCATTTAAATTTAGATCCAACATGTGAGAATTATCCTTATCACTAGGGGTTTTACCTTTTGGTGAGAATTGTCCTTTCACCATCTTCGACATTCATAAGAGGGATTCATGTCACGACCCAAGCCTAGGGACTAGACGTGACACGATGAATGTGGAATGTGAAAGAACCTCAAACAAGCCTTTTTAGTATATCAATCATATATCCTTGGTCCCAGAAGCAAAACATCAACAATAAGAGATATAAAGAAGGCAAACGGGACTAAGGGAAGTTTTAGAAAATCAGAAAACATTGAAGAGTCAAGATCATAACATAATTACATCAATTGTTCTAACAACACCTCTAGCATATATTTGGCAAGGGCCAAGACACTTTCCAGGATCACCCTCATAGCATCAAATACTCAAAATAAATCTAAAGCAAGAGTACCATAGCTAGTGTCCCTGGACTTGAGCACTCACCAAAGCTTATCTGCAAGATGCCAAAACTAGCCATGTGGAGGATGATCGTGAGGAGCTCTGGTTCCTACATGGTAACATCATATAGGCATTGAGTATGCATTAGTACATTTGAATGTACTAAGTATATAGGATGCAATGCAATAAGACATAAGCTAATATAATCAAAATGCATAATCATAAACAATGGATGACTATAATATCAATATGGATGCATGATCAATGCTTGATGTAAAATATGCTTGTAAATCATATATCTTATATAGAATGTAATACATGTGTGGGAGAAGACCATATTCATAGACCAAGCAACTACTACTAGGAATCTAAGGAAAGTAACCCCCTTGGAAGCTGATTGAGGTACCTACCCCTCAACATGGTAGTATAGCATGTCAACCCCCAATGAGGTGGTCAAGATGCATACCCCTCAACTTGGCGTATGGGCATGTCACCCCCCGACGAGGTTGTCAAGGTACATCACCCTCGACATGATAGTATAGGCATATCACCCCCTGATGAGGTGGTCAAGGTATATCACTACCTCAACAAGGTGACTGGGCATGTCAACCCAACAAGGTGTCGTCAACTTGCAACACTATAGATAGTTTTCATGAATTCAGTACATACATACAATCCCTCAATCATCACAAAGTCCCTTGACTTATAAACCATGCATTAGATCATCAATTGCTTAGGAATCCTTATCAAGACTTATTATCAAACACTTGGTAGGTGGATAATGCTAATTCATAATTATGTAATTCAAGAATGAAGTACTATGGGAAAACTTAATGTAAATCAACCCACCAATACATAGTAAAACCCTCATGTAAGATACCTTGAAATAGATCATCAAATTTATAATAGGTCATAGTTTCATAGGCTAAAATATGCATAGTCACAATAGACAAACCATCTCATAGTATGAGCTTGAAATAGGTAGACATGTGTTTCCAATCAACATTTCATAAAACTCAAACATGATTTGTAATCATAATTCATAATAAGTAATACCCATAAGTAAAACAACTTAGGAAGATGCAATTTTCATAAAAAGGAAGGTTGGGCACCATGGGTGAAAGGTTCAATGGTTGGAACCCACATACCTTAAATTTAACCAGCAAATGGGAAAGTAGAAGGAACCCAAACAAGCCTCTTAGCATCTCATCACACATCCTTGGTTGAAGAAAGATAAATCATCATAAAAATCATAAATAGGGGAAATTGGGACTAAGGGAGAAAGAGACTTATATTTAATTATCTTGGATATCATAAGTGAGTCAAAGCTCAAGCGTAATACATATCTTGCCCAACAACACCTATAAGATAGAACTTAGTGGAGGCCAAGACAAGCAACTGGGCATACCCTTATAGTCAAAGCATACTGAAAGGAAAGATAGTCTTTAATACATAGCATAGGAATATAAACCAATGTCCCTGAAGTAGAGGACTCACCAACTAGCTTGAATGGATACCACTAGCCATGTGGAGGAGGAGGATTACCAAATAGAGCTCTGGTTCCTATATGGTAACATCATGTAGGCATAGAGAATGCATTAGTACATTTGAATGTACTAAGTATGTAGGATGCAATGCAACAAGAGATAGGCAACATAATTGAAAAAATAGATAATGGATAGCATATAAAAATATGATATATGTGAATGGATGCTTCTAGTAAAAATCATATTCATATAGCTCATAGTACATATGTAAGGATAGACTATCATCATAAACCAAGCAAAGTAGTTCTTGGAATCCAAGGTTTAACACCCCTTGGTAGTGGTCGAGATAGAATCCCCTCAACATGGTTAATGGACTTTTCACCCTCCATCATAGCAATCAAGGTACTAACCCCTCAACATGGTTAATGAACTTTATCACCCTCTATCATAGTGGTTAAGGTACTAACCCCGTAACATAGTTTATGTACTTCATGAACATCCATCATAGTGGTCAAGGTACTAACCCCTCAACATGGTTATGGTCAATATGTAATACTATAGAAGCTCATCATGAAATTATCACACATACATCATTATTTCATCATCATAAATTCATATATATCATATGCGAAGCATTAGGTCTTCAATAATCCAAGAAACATAATTTGGATATTTTATCAAATATTTGGCGAGTGTGTAATGGGGATCTAGGAACATGAAATTTAGAGATGAAATCATGCAACCAAATCCATTATAAAAGCATCAATCAACACCTTGCAACACACTCAAGAAATATACATTAAAACTCTTCATCAAATCTCACATTAGATCTAAGATTTAGAGCTCAAAACATGCTAAAACAATCATACTTTCATGAACTCAAATCATTGTGCAGTAAATTTCTTAATATACAAAATGCACATGTAAAACAACTTTAAATCAAGCAATTTAAGTAGAAAGAAGATTAGGCAACATGGAAGAAAGGACCCAATGGTTCAAACCCACATACCTTAGCTTTGGAGAAGTTCTTGATGAAGATTGAAAATGGAGGCATGAAGGTAAAAGAAAATCCTAAGATCTGGAAGAGATTTGGACACTTAATTTTGGAGTGAAATATTAGTATAGAGTTTGAGAGAGTATTTTATCAATACAATGAAGAACTTAAGGGTTTTGGGACCTTGAATGAGCATAAAAACATCAATCTAGAGCACAGAAAGAGCTAGAAAAGACAAAAATAACCCTTCCTAAAAAGTTGCCTACTGATTATTACGGGCCCCGTTATGATCCATATGTGAAACTATGACTCTTAAAACCCTACGCATGACCCCTAGGCTCAATTTCGAAGTCTATGGAAATTACTACAAGCCTGACCTATGAGTCACACCCCGATCTATGACTCATAACTGTAGGCTCATAGTCCAACTCTATACTGCTAGTCTTTAGTAAAATGGCCATAACATTTGACTCCGAACTCTAAATGATGTGAATCTAAGTAAATTGGAAATATAACTCAAAAGTCTTTCGTTTGACATATTGTGGTCCACCTAGTTTTAAGTGTGATAAAAGTTATGCTTGTTTAAAGTTGGCCATTGGATGAACCATCAGCCAAAACTCAACTCTTAGGGGAAGTCTTGAACTCATCTAGGTACTAGGAGTCTCCCATGAACCTAATACACCCCCAATCTAACCAAATGAATCTTGAAATGTGGGTACAAGTGCATGGAGTTCTGGGGTGTCATAGGTATAACCATAAACTCAAAGTGCCTATATCTAGTCCAAAAAGCCATCTTGGGAATGTCACACTGCCTCACATTGACTTGGTGATACCTGGACCAAAGATCAATCTTAGAGAATTGACTAACCCCTTAAAGTTGATCAAAAAGGTCATCAATACTTGGTAGAGGGTACATGTTCTTTATGGTGACTCTATTAAGTTATCGATAATCAATGTACATTCTAAGAGAACCATCTTTTGTTTTCACAAACAACACCATTGCACCCCAAGATGACCTACTAGGCCTTATAAAACCCTTCTCTAACAAATTCCTCAATTGTTCCTTCAACTCATTCAACTCCATCGGGGCCATACAATAAGCGAAAATACAAATGGGTTGAGTATCGAGAAGAAGGTTAATACCAAAGTCTACTTCCCTTTCAGGAGGAACACTAAGAAGCTTGTCGGGAAAGACATCAAGGAACTAATTTCCCTAACCCTCATAAGATAATAGATACACCCCTTAGAAATCAACTTTTTGGATTTAAGACAAGAAAGGAATCTACCCTTGACTACCACATCACAACTTTCCCACTCAAGGATAGGCTCATTAGGGAATTGGAATTTGATCCTACGAGTTCTACAATTAATAGAAGCATAATATTCATAGCGACCAATCCATCCTAATAAGTACATCAAATTCCACCATATGTAACTCACCAAAATCACAAGGCAAGATTTTATGCAATATGAATATGGGATAATTTCTATAGACTCTTCTAGTAACAATAGACTCACCAATTGGGATAGACACTTCATAGGGTGTCCATAATAATTCGGGGGTAACATGAAGCTTTTTGGCAACAAAAGGAATAATATAACAAAGAGTAGCACCCGGGTCTATCAAAATATACAGATAGAAATCAAAAACCTATAACATACCGTTAATAATATCGGGCACCTCATCTATCCCTTGTCTCCCTTGAAGTGCATATAGACTATTTTGCCTTAGAGCTCCCCTTATTGGCCTCCACTTCCCTTTGGACCTGTATTTCCACCTTGGCCTTGTGGATGACCATCTCTACCCTTGTTTGGATTACGAGGACAATTAATCACCTTATGACCTACTTCACCATATCCAAAGCAAGCATTGGAATTCTTCAAACATGGACCACTATGATTTATTTCACACCTTGGGCAGGCACCCCACCACCACCACCTTGGAATCTTTGATTATCATTAGAAAACCTCCTATTATGAAGATTGGAAGACAGTTGTCCATGGAATTTATGGCCCTAACAAAATCGACCACCCTTGGGATTCTGGAATCCACCTTTAAAATGGGCTTTCTTAGCCTCACCACTGCTTCTATTTCTTAATTTTTCCTCCTCTAGTTCTTTGGCATAAGTCATGAGTCAGGACATATTCATATCACCTATCAACATGGTGGTACAACATTTTCCTTTCACCAAGTTGGACACACCCGACACAAATTTATTCATCCTCGACCTTGGGTTAGTAACTAATTGTGGAACATATATGGATAATTGGTTGAACTTGAGGGAATACACCCTCACACTCATGGACCCTTGCTTTAGATTAATAAATTACATTATTTTTGCCACCCTTAGGAAAGAACCAGTTGAGAAATGTCGCTCTGAACTCGCCCCAAAGGATAAGATCACCATTCTGCTTCTCCATTTTCCATTGAGTGAACCATATTTGAGCCACCCCTTTGAGTTGGTATGACACCAACTCTGCCTTTTACTCTAAGGTAATGTCCATATTGGACAAACTATTTTACACATCATCAATGAATTCTTGTGAATCCTCATCCTCCTTAGACCCATGGAACTTTGGTGGGTTCATTCTAGTAAAATTCCTTACCCTTGAGGACAGAGTAGTAGCATGAGGTGCTTGAGCCCCTTATTTGATTTGATTTGTCATGGTATGGGCCAACATTGTAATATCATCTCAAAACTCTTCATAGGACACTCCCCCGTCTTGGAAGCTTGAGGAGCAGAAGGGGCCGATTGCTCCTCGGTAATATGGGCTCTTCTTCCTCTTGGAATAGGCATGATGTAGAATGACAAAGAACATTCATTAGAGGGAAAGCCTTACCTTACTCCTAAAGCAAGACATGGTTCATGAAGAAGGGAAATATTTTCTAAAATGCCTCATAGCCTCTTAGTCATAGTTGTGATACACTTCACAACCATGAACAAGACTCTAATCGATGAAGTGTGTTGGATTCTGAGGACCATTAACAAGCTAGTGGTCTGATATCAAGTTTGTGATGACCCAAGCCTAGGGCCTAGACGTGACAAAGTGAATGAGGAAGCAAAATATGAACAATAAGAGATATAAAGAAGGGAAATGGGACTAAGGGAAGTCTTGTATAATCATAAAACATTCAAGAGTCAAGATAGTAGCATAATTATAACAATTGTTCCAACAACACCTCTAGCATAGATTGGGTGGGGGCCAAGACACTTTTCAGGAACACCCTCATAGTATCAAATGTTTAACATAAAGAGATAACTAAAGCAAGAGTAGCATAGATAATGTCCCTGAACTTGAGCACTCACCCAAACTTATCTTTAAGATGCCAAAACTATCCACGTGGAGGAAGATTGTCAGAACCTATGGTTCCTACATGTTAACATCATTTAGGCTAGAGTATGAGTTAGTGTGTTTGAATAAGTATGTAGGATGCAATGGAATAGGACATAAGAAAATACAATCAAAAATGCATAATAATAAGCAAAATGGATGAGTATAATATCAATATGGCATGCATGATCAATACTTTAAGTAAAATTTAATTGTAAATCATATATCTTATATTGAAAATAATACATAGGGGGAGAGGACCATAATCATAGACCAAGCAATTATTACTCGAAATCCAAGGCATGTCATCCCTTTTGAAGGTGATTAAGGACCTAACCCTCAACGTGATAGTATGGGCATGTTACCCACCCCAACCCGACGAAATGCTCAAGGTACATACCCCTCGACTTGGTAATATGGGTATGTCACCCCCCAATGAGGTGGTCAAGGTATATACTTCTCGATATGGTAGTACGGACATGTCAACCCCCGACGACATGGTCAAGGTACATTCCCCTCGACGTGATAGTAAAGGCATGTCAACCCACGATGAGGTGGTCAATGTATATACCCCTCAACTTGATAGTACGAGCATGTCACCCCCTAACAAGGTATGGTCAACTTGTAATACTATAGTTACTTTTCATGAATTCAATACATATATGCAATCCCTCAATCATCATAAATTCCCTTGACTTATAATTCAGACATTAGATCATTAATAGCTCAAGAATCCTCGTCAAGATATTTTATCAAATACTTGACAAGTGGGTAATGCTAGTTCATAATCATGCAATCTAAGAGTGATGTAATGTGAGAAAACTTAATGTAAATAAACCCATCAACACATAGTAAAATCCTCATGTAAGATACCTTGAAATTCATCACCAAATCTCATAACAAATCATAGTTTCATAGCCTAAAACATGCATAGTCATAATAAACAAACGATCTCATAGTATAAGCTTGAAATAGGTAGACATGCGTTTTGAATCAACATTTCATAAAACCCCAACATGATGTGCAATCATAATCATAATAAATAATGTCTATAAGTAAAATAACTTAGGAACATGCAATTTTCATAAAAAAAAGAAGGTTGGGCACCATGGGTGAAAGGATCCAATGGTTGAAATCCACATACCTCAAATTTGGGGATTTCCTTGATATATATTTGGATGATAACTTGAAGCTTAATGAAGTTCTCGAGATCTGGAATTAAGCTTGAGACACTAGAATTTGGGTGAAATTTTTAGTTAAGTGTTAGAGAGGGTTTTGAGGGTGTCTTGTATGACATAGAGTTGAAAAAAGGCTAAACATAGGTGTGCTTATGCATAGGTGGGCATAGGGACAAGAACCAATGTTTTAGGCCAAACTAGAAAAATTAAGGAAATACAAACACACATCCGCAATGGGTCTGCATCGCAGAGGCAACGCGGACCCCTATTAGAAATTGAAAAGTTGGCAAAAATAAAATTTCAATATGGGTCCTCTAAAATTGGGTTTATATCCATCTTCTACTCAATTTTCCCCCGATCAAGAATATGAAGTCAAATTTTTGATATTATGCATGGATTTTAAGATATATGGAAATTACGATAATGGGCATTTTTGAAGTACATTTTTGGGGTGTTTCAATCTAAAACATTATAACTCTCATAAACTTTCATAATTGAACCCTCATCCTTGAAAATCATTCATCATTAGAAAACTCGATATGAAGATTGGGTTAATTTCATGCATGTAAATCTTTCATCATGAAATTCAAGAGGATAATGCATAAATTCAATGAAAATAATCAATTTAGATCATTCTTAAAATAACCCACTAAGTCATACATATCATCTTTCAAACATAAACATGGAATCATGTAATTCATCTCATAAAATCATCAATTACCTAACAACTCATGTTAACATAATTTTCATAGCTTTGAATTTCATAAAATGGATCATAGGAGGAAACCTTGAAATCAAATCATGTACTTTGATGCAATAGATGATGAGCTTTAACATGATTTATATATAATAGAAGTAATATGAAGTGCCTATAAGAAATTAATCATTGAAACTAGAAAAATTTACAAAAATATATTTTGGGACTCCATGGGTGGAAAAGCCCATGAATTAAGAAACCCACATACCTTTTGAACCTTGAAACATAGAAAAGACGATTTGAAACTTTGAGAATCCCTTTTTGAAGCTTCGTCTTCAATGGAGGAGACTTGATCCCCAAGAAATTTGGAGAATTAAATAAAGGATTTAGGGAGAGGATTAGGAGAATTGAGAGTGTTTCGAGAGAGATTTAGGTCTAAAAAATAGGAGAATTTCAACTAATTACATATACAGGTGTTAGGATTAGTCCCCACTAACTTTCATGACTTAAAACAAAATTTGAATAATTTTGAACTAAGGGGGAACAAAGAATTTCATCAAAAGATGATTTTTCAATACGGGTGACCTAAAAATTCAAGGTGACCCTCTTCCTACACAATTTGGCATCTTGATAAAGAATCCAAAGTTGAATTTTCAAAACAATTCACAAATTTTGAGATATTTAAGAAACACTTCATAGAGTTTTTCCAAGTAGCATTGGGTGGTGTTATAATTTATTCGCCTTAGGAACATTCATCCTCGAATGTTATGTAACTATGATTGAGAGGAAAGACAAGATATTTTCCAGCCCTAACATAAATGCATCAATTCAACTTTATACATCTTTTCATAAAATCTCAAACTTATGCATAAAAGTCCCATTGAAACATGACAACATGAGTATGAGTGCATGCAACTTAACTTTATGGGATGAAACTCATATCTTGACAATTTAAATGTGATCAACTTGTTACTTGAGGCTTAAGTAAAATGGAAAAGATAGGGATATTATTTTGTCACGTTCATTTCTGCTTACCATGTAGCATTTTAAACTTGTTGGTTCCTCTACAGGACTTTAATAGATGTCACATATTTGTTTCTTAATCTCTTTACTTGTCTATCTAGTATTTCTATCGGAACTTCTTCATAAGTCAAATCCTCTTCAATATTCACATCTTCTAATGGAACTAAGGAACTTGGGTCCCCCCATGAACTTTCTTAACAATGAGATATAGAACACCAAATGAAGTGTGCTCATCCCTAGTGGAAACTCCAACTCATATGTTACCTTACCAAAGCTTCTCACAATCTTATAAGACACTACATATCCAGACTCAACTTTCTCTTCTTACCAAATTGGACCATACCCTTCATGGGTGAAACTTTCAAGTAAACCTAATCATCCATAATAAAGTCAAGGTACTTTTTACATAGCCTCCATGATCAAAATCTGGTCCAATCAAGGCAATTTTACCACTAAAGTTGCTTTAACTGGCAAGAAAGAAGTCGTTTTAGTCATTTAATTTACTATGCACCCACAGAATCAAATGCCTTTTGGTCCTAGGAAACCCAATTACACAGTACATATTAATATCTTCCCACTTTCAAGTAGGAATCTTAATATTTTGAGCCAAACCACTCAGTCTTAGGTCTTCTACTTTAACTTGTTGACAATTGGAGCATTTGGATACCAATTTAGCAATGTCTTTCTTCATTCCATTCGACCAAAATACTTCCCTAAAGTCTCTGTAAATCCTAGTAGAACTAAGTTGTATAGAATAGGAAGAATTGTGAGCCTCTTGCAATATCAAGTTTCTCAACATCTGGCACACACAATCTCCATTGGTAACGGAGCACCCTATCTCCCCCATGTAAGAAGACCTCTATATTTCATTCCTTAACCAAGTATTTTCGTTAACCAAGGTGGGATTAAGATCTTGCTTTGACTTAAGATCCTTAATCAATGATGACTCAAAGCCATTCAGTACCATCACACGACCATTCTCGGTCTCACTCAACTTTACCCCCAATCTCACCAATTGATGAACTTCCCATGATAAATCCCTTTTTCCATCACCTTCAAGGTGTGACATACTATCCATAGACATTTTACTAAGTGCATCGGCTACAATATTACCTTACCCAGATGATACTTGACACTTATGTCATAATCTTTGAGAAGTTCCAACTATCTCCTTTGTCTTAAATTGAGATCTCTTTGTGTAAACATATGTTGGAGACTTTTATGGTCGTTGAACATATCAACATGGATCCCATACAAATAATGACACCAAATTTTCATTGCAAACACCATAGCCGCTAATTCGGGGTCATGTGTTAGACAATTCTTCTCATGAACCTTTAGTTGCCTTGAAGCATAAGAAATCACCTTACCATTTTGCATTAATACATAACCCAAGCCAATTCTTCAGGCATCATAATGAACCTTAAACCCATTTGTACCCTCCAACAACAACATTAGAGCCAAAGTCAACCTATCTTTCAAAGTTTGGAAGTTTTTCTCACAATCATCCGCCCCACAATAATGTCACTTTCTTTTGAGTTAACTTAGTCAATGGCAACGAAATTGTAATGACCCGATCTAGGGGCCTAGTCGTCACAAAATGAATGTGCTACCCAAAGGCACCTCACCTAAGTCATCTAAGCATCTCAAGTATTTAAATAGTTGCATACTGCGGAATAACATCAGGGAAAAGTGTTATGGGTCATCTTATGAAATGTCGCAACATCGAAAAGCAAAAAAATTAGAAAACATCATTTGTCTATAAGAATACCACTTATACATATGAATGAAACCATTATGGTTGGTTTTCATGAAATAGAAAGAACATCCATAATATATAACAAAAAAATAAAAGCCTCAAGAGGGTCATAAATACATTATCTAAAAATAAAAATACATAAAGGAGTGGAAGATAGGTGAAATCCTAAACTACGGGTTCACCACAATAATAAGCTAGTTTTAAATGCGAACTACTAGCCACGAGTTAGTAGAGGAGTACCTTTCTTTACATAGTTAAATCATGCAGGCAAATATGCATTTGTACGTTGGAATATACTAAGTATGTGAGATGCAATGTACAGATAAAATTGTAATATCATCATAACTAAATATAACATACAAGTATATATAAGAGTAAAGAGTCATTGAATAATAAACATACACAAGGAATATGGCTCAGGAAAATATGAGACCATCCACAAGAAAACATATAAATCAATGACATATCATAAAATCATGTAACAAGTGGGAATGGACCATAGTTGACAGTAAGACTATGTGAGCTACTACATAGAATCCAATGAACTTGATCCATTGGGAAAAGGATAATCCACTCTTTCCGTTAGGAAAATGGGAATCTATTTGACAAGATAGATATCCAAAACTTAGTAACTTTGGGAGTGCATCTTCCATAAACTTTGGGCTTACCTAGATCCACTAACCTAGTCTGTGAGGCTCTTATGGTGGCAAATAGTTAAGGACTTTGAGATTTAGCTTCAAGGGATCATGCCTCAACTAATGGAATGAGTCCCAATCTCCAGTCTGCTCGGTGCTAATGTCATGACCCAAACCTAGGGTCTAGGAGTGATATAGTGAATGGGAACTTGAGAGTCTCCAAACAAGTCTTAAGTATCCATATTCACATCATCTGTTTGGAGTGTATATATAAATAGTACACATAGTTCTAAGGGATGAGAAAGTAGGATTTAAGATATGGAGATTTTATAAGGATAGGGACTAACATAGACTCACATAGCACATAGCACATAAGAGTTTTGGGGCGGGTAAGTATGACCCATATTTCCACATCAAATTATACATGCTTAGCATAATTTTCATACTTCGTCCATAGTATCCATATCAAAAAGATAACCATAATCATAAGCTACAATCAAAACACATAACATACATATCAAACAAGAGTCTACAAGATATCGAACAATGCCTCTAGTCGTAAATAGTACAAGAGCCAAGGCATATCCTAGGCTCACCCTTAAAGTAAATAGCAAGACCGAAACAACATAAGGTAGATTGATAATGGCTTGTCCCTGGAAGATAGGAGACACCACAATAATTTCTGAAATCCGATCTAGCCAACAAACGGTGGGTGAAGGTAGTGTCTGGTCACTACATAGTTAAATTATGTAGACATAAGTATGCATTATTACATGTAAATGTACTAAATATATGGGCATGAAATGTGTATAACTTATCAAACCTGCATCTAATGTTAGATTACAAGGCCACATAATATAAAAAGTTATATATAGCAAATCCATGATATATAAAATGTCATAATGCTCATATATAGTGGGGATGGAATATAACCGACAAATCCAAATAATGGGAGCTATTACATAAATTAGTTTGATGAAGACCTCCTATCGATAAGAGAAGATTACTTCTCAAGGGCAGTCTACATCACACATTACGACCCAACCTTTTTGATGGATGGATAGCTTTCTGATGACCCAGTCTTTTTAAAAGGATTTCCATGTCATATCATATCACATCAAGGTGTAACCATTTCTTAGAACCCAGTCTTTTCAATAATCGATACTGCATACCTGTACTGGCACATAGTTCAAGAAAGAGGAGAGGACTCTTGGGAATAGCCCTGATACCCTCAATCAATTGGTGCCAAGTCAAACATCCCACAAGAATACTTATATATATACATGCTTTCAAATAGGCCCAAGTCATTTCAAATCATTTCAATGCATACTTGGGCTCAAAAGCCAAATACATTTCATAATCATTCATACTTTGGCTCAAAATCCAAATCATAGTTCATAATCATGATTCTCATGCACAGGAATAGCTCATTCACATATATGAGATGTTGCAAGCACCCAAAATGCTCAAAGAGTCCTATTATAGATATTTATGTGATCACATTCTTGTCATAACTAGAATCTTATCAAAATCATATACATAAATATAATTAGGCTTAACCTACTTCATAATTTTCATAATATCTAATGCTCTTGATTGCTTATGCCATGAATGATATATGAATAGCAATGGGTAATACAATTCTAAGATCATCAATATAATATCAAATTCGAAGCAAATTTATAAGTGAAATCTACATTCAAATCACAATTTAGATTACCCATGCTTAAATCAAACTTTAAAGGGACACTGCATATTCGAATCTTCATAATAATAATGCAATTCAACTTGTTAGGGCTTAAATCAACTTAAAATCAGCATATACCACAGCATATATTTCAATTGAATTTAACAATCAATAATATTCAAAACCCATAAAGTACGAATAATTTCATGAAAATTCAAGTGAAAAGAGTTTGGGTCTTCTTGGTTGAAAGTGACCAACAATCAATCTAACATACGTTAGCTAACCAGCAAGAAATAGGAAAACATTTTATGAAGAAGAAGACCTTTTCTTATGCTCCAAGATAATATCCAATGATTCACTTGAGTGGAGTTCTTTCGATGAGAGAATTTAAATAATTATAAGTGTGAGAATGAATTTGAATAAGGGCAAAAGAGCTTAGGTCATTTTAATAAAAACACCCAATACTTACCTAGAAAAGCCCCCATAATCATAACTCCCTTATATATCAAATCAGGGATATTGAAATACCCCTTCACGTAGCTTGAAAAGATCCTATAATGTATTTTTTTCAATATCTCAAAATTCATGCAAAACTACACAAATTCGACTTCAAATTCTTGTTTAGAGGGCAAAATTGTGTGGGTAAATGTACCTACAAGGCATACCTTATAAATGCCAAGAAAAATAACTTTGGTGAAACTTTGCAAAAATAGTAGTTGTACACAAGGGGTCCACGATGCGAACCGGACATGGAAGAGCTCAAAAGTTTCTGAAAATTTTTCTTTTTACTCCAGGGAAATTGGGTAAAAACCCTATACCTATACACATACAAAATCCTCGTTGTCAAGATGTTTGAGCCCTAAAAACCAACCAAAAACCTTTCAATTCCTCTCTAATCTTCATCAAATTCTCCATCCGTTCTCAAGGTTTTCAGGAAGTCTTGTTGGAATTCAAGGAAACCAAGTCAATCCCTAAGAGCTCTTCAAGATTCAAGTGTCCCAATCTCTTTCTGGATCTAAGAATTTCATTCAAGCTTCAAGACTCCATTTCAAATCTTCTTAAGAAACTCTCCAAAATCAAGGTATATGGGTTTATTTTATGGATTCCTTTCACCCATGATACCCAAGCTTCCTTTTACCTAAAATTGCATGATTTAAAGTTGATTTACTCATGGGTCTTAATTATCATAAAATTCAATGCACACTATGTTGGGGTTTGTGAAATTGTGATTGGTTTTGAATGTTTTGAGCTACGAATCTAAGATCTAATGTGAGATTTGATGAAGTGTTTTGATGTATATTGCTTGAGGATTTTACCAAATATTGACTGATGGTTTTACAATGGATTTTCTTGCATGATTCCATATCTAAATTGCATGATTTTACACTAGCATTACACACCCACCAAATGTTTGATAATATGTCTTTTTAAGGATTCTTTAAGTTTTGATAATCTATTGGTTGAGTAATGATTTAAGCAACTCTATGGTTATTTTGAGATTTCTAAATATGTGTTTAGATCATAAAAATGTTGATGATGTTATAGGGCTAGATTAACTCCCCTTCTTAAGATTATACCTCTTGTAAGCCTTTAATGTTGAAGTTAATGAAAGGGTAATATTGATGATGACCATTCTTATGATTGAAGTTAAGCTCACCATTTGAGATCAACAATGTTAAAAGCTTCTTATCCCATGTATCTATGTTTATTGCAAGTTATTAAAGTATGATTATCCTATGTATTTTGTGGGATTAGACTTAGCACCGAGTGGACTAGAGGCGAGTCGCCAAGTCCTAGAACTATGTGACACTATAGGTGAAGTGATTAGAGGAGAGTCCCCAAATCTCTAAGAGGCAATTACATGAGGGCTTGAGGTGAGTATTGGAGTCTAGGCTTAAGGCGAGTACCCAAGTCCAAGAACTAGAGGCAACTACCCGGTTCATATAAGCCTTAGTGGATCAACTTAGGCATTAGGAGGTTCACCTTGGCAAGTAACTTCCCACTTTCTTCCTGTGTAGGGTTGACATTGAGAATCCATATCGGTTCTTCCCATGTCTATAATATTATGCTCTATATAAGATTAATGATTTGCAAAGCATGATTTACTTAAGCATTGATCATACATGTCATATTGTTATTATGTTATCTATTGCTAATAATTATACATTTTGATTATGACACTTACCTATTATTGCATTTCATACCTCATACTTAGTGCATTCAAATGTACTAACTCATACTCTATGCCTACATGATGTTACCATGTAGGAACTCGAGTCCTGCTTGAGCATCTCCACCCACGTGCCTAGTATAATTTTACTCAAGCTTGTTGGGTGAGTCCTCTATTTTGGTTATGTTTCTTATGATCTTATGTTATGTTCTAAGTCTATCTTTCTTTTATGTATGTATTGACTATGAGGGTGAGCCCGATTATTTGTCTTGTCCCCCGCTCTTATCTATGTAGCAGAGGTATTATTGGACATGTTATATATCTTTGTTATGAGCCTTGACTCTCTTGTTTCTTGATATTTATAATATGGAAGTTTACCCTCAGTCCCAATTTCCCTTATTTATGCTTATCTGTTATTGTCATTTTAATAGCTTACGTGACTATGGATGTGTAATGATATACTATGAGGCATGTTTGGGTATCCTTCAGGTTTACCATTCACTGGCCACATCTAGGCCCTAGGCTTGGATCCTTATATAGATGGTATCAGAGCACTAGGTTGTTAGATCCTCGGAGTCTAACATACTGCATTGATATAGTCTTATTCATGGTTATGTTATACACTACAACTATAAATAGAAGGCTATAAGACATCTTAGGAAATGTTTCCCTTCTTCATGTTCTAAGACGTGCTATAGAGTTGACATAAGTCCTTCCTCCACCCACTCAAATGATTATTTTTTGCTATGCTAGATCATGCCTATCATAAGAGAAAGAAGAGCCACTCTCCCAAAAAACAACCGACTCATGGAGAATTTTGGGATGCACTTACTATCTTAGATCAAGTTGTGACTAATCAAGCCAACAAAGGGGCCCAAGCCCCTTATGCTCCTACTTCGGCATCTCAAGTAAGGACTTTGTGAGGATGAATCATCTAAAATTTCAACGGATCTAAGGTAGATGAGGACCCTTCAGCGTTCAATGATAAGGTCTATAAGGTATTAGATATCACGGGAGTTAGATTAGACGAAAAGGCAGAGTTAGCAGCTTTCCAACTCAAAGGGACAACACAAATATGGTTTAATCAATGGAAAGAAGATATGGGGGTTGATAATATGGTTCTATGAAAGGTATTCAAGGCGGCTGTTTTTAATCGGTTCTTCTCTCTTGAGCTTAGGGAAGCTAAATTGTTAGAGTTCATGAACTTGAAACAAGGATCTTTGAGTGTTGGGCAGTATACCCTCAAGTTCAATTAACTTTCAAAATATTCCCCCCGATTGGTAGCTGATCCAAGGTCTAGAGTGAGTAAATTTGTGAATGGAGCATCCTACTTAGTGTGTACGAAGTGCCTGTCCACTATGTTGATTAGTAATATGGATTTGTGCCACCTTATGATTAATGCCGAATAACTTGAGGGGGAGAAGCTTAGAAAGAGGAGAAGTGAGAGGTCCAAGAGGGCTCGATTTTATGGTAGCTTCGAAGGTCAAAAGTATGGTGATACTCCAAAAAAGAGGGTTTCCAAGGATGGGGTGGTCAACCCTAAGTATCAAGGTGAAGGCATTGGTGGGCAAGCTCCTCTTACATGCGACAAGTGTAGAAGGTACTACTTAGAAGATTGCTTAGCTAGTTCGGGTGCATGTTTTGGAAGTGGTGGAATAGATCATATGATGCGACATTATTTATGGGTCCCTAAAGATCATAAGGATGGTCGTCAACGTTCTTAACCTTACCTCTTTAGGGGCCACTAGACTTGGATAGGTGCTTCGTAGGTAAGTTGAAGGTTTTGAGTTTGATGGATCCAAGTTCCACTACACCTTGCATTATTCCTTTTTGGTTGCTTATAGGCTTCTTGTGTGCCCAGAGTTGTTATGTGAGCCTTTGGTGTCTACCTCTTGTTGAGTATAATGTTGTTAAGAATATTCATAGGTGTTGTGTTACGTCTTGCCTTGTGACTTGTTGGAGTTTATGTGATAGAATTGATGTCATGCTTGGGGTAGATTAGTTGCATGCATATTATGTCCCCATGGATGGTAGAAATAGTAAATTTAGATTCTGACTCTCTAATGAACCAGTCTTTCTGTGGAAGGTTTCCAAGTGGTAGCAAAAAAGGTAGGTCTACTCTTGTCTTATGGTTCAATTGATCTCTAAGGGTTGCCCCATGTTCTTATTGCAAAGAATCTTATCTTGTGATCTTGGTTAAACTTGGTTTGATGGGTTGGAGGTCTTGGAGTGGTTTGGATAGTTACATAGCATGCTTCCAATAAGTGTAGAATCCGTAAGGTTATAATATGATTGTTAAGGATAGTCGATCTATTTGGTCAACTACAACAGATTAGTCACTTCTCTAAGATTAATCTTTCATTTGGCTTTTGTCCCCAAGTAAGGATGAGGGTAGGTGATATCCCTAAGTGTCTTTTCGCAAAGGAGTGAGCACTTTAAGTATCGATAGAGTTGTTTGGTTGACTTATATACCAGCTTTGTTTAGGAGTTTCATGAATAGGGTCTTAAAACCCTACGCTGACATGTTTTGTGGTGGTCTCTAGGGGTTAGTATTGGCTTATTAGAGCTTATGAACCATTTGGAGTTAGTGTTGTAAGTATTGTTGGATGATAGATTGTTTGCTAAATATGATATATGTGAGTTGAGGGGTCTATCGGTTGGCTAGATTAGGGGTTAGGATGGAGGAAGTTGAGCATGGTGGTGTAGTATTCTTGATGGTCCCAAATCTTCTTTGGTTGAAGGGAGTCTGGATTAACCAAGGCTTAGATTCCTCCTTATTAGAGTTGGAGGTTTCGGGTGAAAGATGGTAAAGTGGAGGTTTTCACCCAAGGGGGAGATGGTGGTTCATGGTACCAAGTGGACTACATGTGATTAAGGTTGACAATGTGTTTAACATTATGAGCCCTTACAGTATGTAGAGGAGGATTGGTAAGGTTGCTCAAAGATTGGAATAACGTAGTGATATGGTTATGGCTTATCTAGGTTTTCATGCTTTAAGGTTGAGGGGATATGGTGGTGACTCTAGTGCAATAGAACTTTTAAGATTGTGGGTTTTGGAGGATATGTTGACTTAGGAAGAGGTCCCGGTGGAGGTATTGGATGGAAGGGTTGAGAAAGTTGATTGATAAGGGTGTAGTATTCGTCAAGTCCCTTTGGGAGAATCGTGAAGTCGAAGGTGTTTCTATGGGAGATGGAGCGGGCATGGAAAAGGGATATTCGTACCTCTTTCATTCTATTCAGGCTAATGATAACATGTCAAATCCCTTTTAGTGATTTTAAGTCTTATGTTTCAGCCCCTATGTCATTTCATGCATTTATGTTTACGTTGAGAAGTTTATAATGATTTTAACACTTGAGTTAAAATTTCAAAAATGGAATTTAAGTGCATTGTTGCATTTTTGTTGGCGCAGATTTATTCATGAATACTCTTCTTATATATGTCTCTTTGATATTCAAGGATGAATGTTCCCAAGGGGGAGATATTGAAATGCCCCACACTTGCTTAAGAATGTCCCCATAATTATAATTCCCTTATATATTAAATCGAGGATATATAAACACCCCTTTATGTAGTTCAAAAAGACCCTATGATGCATTTTTTTCAATATCTCCAAATCCATGCAGAATTTTGCAAACCTTACTTCATGTTCTTGTTCAGAGGAAAAAATTATGTGGCAAAATGAGTACCTACAAGGTATGCATTACCTGTGCCAAGAAAAATAATTTTTGGTGAAACTTGAAAAAATAGTAGCTATCCGCAATGGGTCTGTTTTGAGCCCTAAAAACCAACCAATAACCTCTCAATTCCTCTCTAATCATCATTAAATTCTCTATCTATTCTCATGGTTTTCGAGAAGTCTTGTTGGAATTCAAGAAAACCATGTCAAGCCCCAAGACCTCCTCAAAATTCAAGTGTCCTAATCTCTTAAAGGATCTAAGAATTTCATTCAAGCTTCAAGTCTCCATTTCAAATCTTCTACAAGAAACTCTCTAAAGTCAAGGTATGTGGGCTTCTTTCGTGGGTTCTTTTCACCCATGATGCCTAAGCTTTAATTTACCTAAAATTTCATGATTTAAAGTTGATTTATTCATGGGTGTTAATTATTATAAAATTCACTACACAATATGTTGAGGTTTATGTAATGGTGATTATTTTAGCATGTTTTGAGCTATGAATCTAAGATCTAATGTGAGATTTGATGAAGGATTTTGATGTATATTGCTTAAGGTTGTTACCAAGTGGTGATGGATTGTTTTACATTGGTTTTCCTTACATGATTCCATCTTTAAATTACAGGATTTTACATTAGCATTACACACTAGCCAAGTGTTTGATAAAATGACTTTTTAAGGATTCTTTAAGTTTTGATGATCTATTGGTTGAGTTATGAATCAAATGACTCTATGATGATTATGAGCTTTCTAAATATGAGTTTAAATCATGAAAATGTTGATGAAGTTGTAGGGCCAGATTAAACCCTTTTCTTAAGATTATACCTCTTTTGAGCCTTTGCTGTTGAAGTTAATGAAAGGGTAATGTTGATGATGACCCATTCTTATGATTGAAATTAGGCTCACCATTAGAGGTCAATGATGTTAAGAGTTACTCGTGTCATATATCTATGTTTATGTCAAGTTATTAAAGTATGATTATGTTATATATTATGTGGGATTAGACTTAATACCGAGTGGACTAGGGGCGAGTCCCCAAGTCCTAGAACTACGTGCCACCATAGGTGAAGGGACTAGAAATGAGTTCCCGAATCTCTAAGAGGTGAGTACCCTAAATATGAGGGCTTGAGGCAAGCAACCGAGTCCAATAACTAGAGGTGAGTATCCGGTTCACCTAAGGTTTTGTGGATCCACTTAGGCATAAGGATGTTCACCTTGATAAGTAACTTCACCCTTTGTTTCGGTGTAGAGTTGACATCAAGATTCTAAGTTGTAGCTCGCTTGGTGTTATGTTATGTTGGTTGAGGTTTTTTCCCACACTTCTATATTATGTTCTATGTAAGATTAATGATTTGCAAAGCATGATTTACTTAAGCATTGATCATACATGCCATATTGTTATTATGTTATCTATTGTTTTATAGTTATGCATTTTGATTTTGATGTTTATCTCTTGTTGCATTGCATCTCACGTACTTAGTACATTCAAATATACAAATGCATAAACTATATCTATATATTGCTACCATGTAGGAACCGGAGTCCCCCTTGAGCATCTCCACCGATATGGCTAGTGCAATTTCTCTCAAGCTTGGTGATCCTCAATTCTGGGGATGTTGCTTATGATCTTATGCTATATTCTAAGACTACCTTTCTTTTATGTAAGTATTGACTATGAGTGTGAGCTTGGTTGCTTGTATTAGCCCCTGCTCTTATCTATATAGTAGAGGTATTGTTGGACATATTATATATCTATGCTATAAACCTTGACTCTCTTGTTTCGTGATGTTTATGATATGGAAGTTTACCCTTAGTCCCAATTCCCCTTGTTTATGCTTATCTCTTATTTCCATTTTAATTGCTTCCGCAACCAAGGATGTATAATGATATTATATGAGGCTTGTTTGGCGTTCCTTCGGGTTCCTTATTTGCTGGTGATGTCTAGGCCCTGGGCTTGGGTCATGACAGTAATTTCTTAGGATAGCATATGAAGTTATAAGAGTCCCTTAGGGGTAGACATAGTTATTAAAAACAAAATAAAAAATAAAAAAACTATTAATGAAGTGGAATAAAATTGCTTGCCATGGGTCTTGTGAGAAGGTCTTACAGACTGTAACCCCTCCCATGAGACCATACTTAAGCAATTCATAGGAAACTCTATGTGGATAGGCTTTATGAAAATGGACATAACTTCTAGATCCGAACTCAGAATGAGGTGAGACCGAATTTGTTGGGAAGCTAATTCAAAGAGCTTCAATTTGATTGGTCATGGGCCACCAAATATGATTTTTCTAAGATACATGCTTATTTAAAGTTGACCCTTCTATTATTTCTTATGAAAAGCTTAGCCAAAGGAATTTCATACTTATAAAAATGCATACCGACACCCATAGGAAGGGCTTCATGGTCTGTACCAAGGTATACTGACTATATGCCTCCTCTGGTGAAGCTTTACTTAAAAAATTCTTCAATGACCAAGTTTCAAGATCGTGATTTAATACTTAAAAAATTTTCACTCTTACGCCTACATGGGAGGCCTCATGGACCGTAAAAGGACTATAAGATCCTCAAGGCTACCTATACGATCCATGACATGGATCATGTGGTGTCTATGTGTGGTATGCCCTGGTCTCAAACTCCACATTTAAGCCCACACACCCCACACAAGGCCAAGGGCCACTTCAAGAAGCGTCCACATAGTCTGTATAGCCTCACACATATTGTGAAGGCTTCCATGAAGCATCACCTTGGTCCAAAAGTTTTCGAAATCAAATTTACAAGCTCCATTAAGGTCATACAAAGTCTGAATCCTTACATCATCTCCCCCTTGGGAAGTTCATCCTGAATGTGCTAGAACAAGGCTTGAAAGGCTTGACTTAGGATATGCAACATCTAAACATAAGACACAATGCATATTTTATCACTTGAAAATCATGAAGTCATTAAAACTCATATCAAAACATCTTTAAATCATTCAAAAATTCTTGAAATCATTTTCTGCATATATATGCATGTCTGTCATGAAACTCAAGAGTGAGAATAGGACCATTGAGACTAGGAAGTACCTAATACCATAGGCTTGAGTAGATTGGAAAGTATAGAGGTATCATCCTATCATACTTGATTCCACTTCCCACATAGCTCTTTCAATATGTTGGTTTCTCTAAAGCACCTTAACTGAATCTATATCCTTGTTGCGAAGCGGCTTTAGTTGCTAATCAAAGATCTCAATCAGGACTTCCTCATAAGACAGGTTTTGCCCCAAACCTTAACACCTTCAGAAGGAACAATTGTTCTAGAATCACCAAGCAATTTCCTTAATAGAAACACATGGAATACCAAATCTATAGAACTCAAATCTAGAGGCAAATCCAACCTATAAGCCATATTCTGAATCTGCTCCACAATCTTATAAGGACCTATAGGGGACTTAATTTTCACTTTTTAACCAAAATGTATTACACCTTTCATAGGATAAATCTTCACATTCACCCTATTACCGACAAGAAACTCAAGAGCCCTCTTTCTACTATCTGAGTAAGACTTTTGATGACTTTAAGCCTTCTTCAACCTTTCCTTAATCATTTTCACTCCTTTAATAGCCTCTAACACTAAATCTGGGCCTATAAAAGCCATTTCATCTAAATCAAACCACCCCATAGGAAACCTACACTTTCTACTGTATAAAGCCTTAAATGGTGCTATACCAATGCTAGCATGAAAGCCATTGTTGTAAGCAAACTACATAAGTGGTGGATGATGACCCCAATTAACCTTGAATTCTAACTAACAAGACCTTGACATATCCTCCAAAGTTTGAATTGTCATCTAGGCTTGCCCAATGTAGCAAGAATGAAAAATGGTACTTAAATTCACTTGTTCCAAGCCCCTTTTAGAGATGTGTGATGACCTAGACCTCTGGTCTTGGAGTGACATGGTGAATGGGAACCCACGAGTCCCCAAACAAGCCTCATAGCATCCATTAAGACATCATCAGTTTAGAATCATGTATAAATAATAAACACATAATTCTAAGGGACAGGAAAGTAGGACTCATGTTGTAGGGATATCATATAGGATAGGGAGTAACATGAATTCACATAATACATAGCACATAAGACTAAGGGGAGGGTAAGTATGACTCACTCTATAGGGATATTATGGGGCTTAGGACCTTTCACCTCATAACATGAATCCATAACATAAACTCATAATCAATCCGTAGAGACATAACCATATCCATAATATCATGCCCCGAGAACAACACTTAGCACATAAATGTAAGAAAGTTTACAAGATATCAAATAGTGCCTCTAATCACAAGATATGATAGGGGAAAACATATAACCAGGGCTCACCCTCAAAGTAAATAAAATAAGTAAACACTATAGGTAGAGAAAATGGTGGTTTTTCTTGAAAAAAGGACTCACCATAACAAGCAAACCTTGAGATCCAAGCTAGATGTTTTATGGTGGATGAAAGAATTCCTCGATCCCTACATGATTAGATCATGTAGGCAAAAGTATGTGTTAGTACATTTGAATGTACCAAGTATGAGTAATACATATGATTTATCAAACCTGCATTCAACATAAGATGACAAGGGCACTTATAGAAAGAATCATATAATAAGGGAATAGTATATATCAATATGCCATGAGGTGCATGATGTATGAATGTAAAAATAATTCATATATATTGAGGATGGGACATTAACCTACATAAGACCAAGTGAGCTATAACTTGAAACTCCATCTTCTACCCCAAAACGGATAAAGAGGTGACCTACTTGCCAAAGGTGGATCCATAATCATTCTTCTTCTTATTTTCCCCCTTGGGGCATAAACTACCTATGTCAGGCACATATTTCAAGGAAAGGAGTATGGACCCTTGGGGATTGCCCATCTACCTCTAATCCATCGGTGCTAGGTCCTTATTCTAATAGAATACACATACACACACATACATATACACAAACACACACACACACACATATACACACACACACACACACACACACACACATATATATATATATATATATACACACACACATGATTGTAGAAAAAGGTAGAAGACTTTGAAATTGTTTACATACATTCTTAGGCTTAAAGGCTAAACGATATTCTTCATAATCATTCATAATAGGCTAAAAGCTAAAACATTCTTCATGAGATACTTTTCATGTATAGGAATAGCACCTTTGGAGCACCTTCTTAAGAAATGAGTATGAATCATTGGGAATAGCCCACCCCGCCTCAAATCTCAATCGATGCTCCCTAAACATAGTGGTGTAAACACCCATAGTTGCTCAATAAGTCTTAATCATAGACATTTATGTGATCACATTCTTGTCATAACAAATATTTATATCAAAATAATTTACATAAACATAATTAGGCTTAACCCACTTCATAAATTCATAAAAATCTAATGTTCATGAATGTATATGCTATGAATAAGACATTCAAACTTAAATAATTGATAAATTAGGAAATTCAAGTAAAAACATAAAAATAAATCATATTTAAATCATAATATAGATTACCAAAGCACAAATCAAGCTTTGAAGGGGACATGCACATTCTTAATTTCATTAACTTCATTGTTCAAACCATCATATTGGTGCTTAAATCAACTTAAAATAATAAACAAAGCATAGTCCATACATCAATTTAATTTAATAAACTATAATATTGAAAACCCATATTTGAAGTAAGCTAAACTTCATGAAAGTTACTTGAAAAGAGTTTGGGTATTCTTGGCTGAAAGGGACCAAGAATCAAATCCCACATACCTTAGCTAATGAAATGATTCAAGAAGAAATTTGGTGAAGAAAGAGTTTTTCCTTGATCCCCAAGCTTAAGACCCACAAGAGTTCTTTGAAAGAGACTTGAGAGAATTTTCAAATGTGAGGAATGAATTTGAATGTTAGGAATAGAGTTTAGGTCATTTGGAAGCCTTTAGGTAGCATAGGAAGTCATAAAAGACCCTTAGAATAAACCATAATTACAAAAACACCATTAATAAAATGAGTTAAAAAATTGAACATCATCACTTAAAGGGAGGCTATATGGTCTGTGACATATCACATAGAATGTATATTCATCTGTGAACCAACACTTAGAAAATTTATGCTTGACGAAGGTCTGAAAGGTACTCCTATACTTAGAAAAATTTGATGAAATCATCTATATGGGGGGGGGGGGTCACATGAGTCATGTGAAGCCATACGAGTCATGTACTCAATTGTGTCCCCCTCCTTAAAAAAATTCTCTCCTAAAGTTCAGAGAAAGTGATTTAACATTTACAAAAATTTCACTCTAGAAGCCATACGGGAGGCCTCATAGGCTATGAAACCTATATGAGACATGTAGTTGGCTGTGTGACTTTACTTGGACCCAAAACTATGAAATTTTCAAACAAGGGCTACCACACTGCCCACCACATGGTCTGTGAGGTGTTGCACGGGCTTTGTGGGGTCCAAATATGGCACGCCTTAATTTGAAACTCCATGTTTTAGAGCCAAACACCCTCATAAGGCCAAGGTCCACCCCATAGAGGCTAACATGGGTCATGGAACCTCACACGGACTATGAGAGACTCACAGAGTGCTACCTTGGTCCAAAAGTTTAGGAAACTGAAATTTCCAAGCTCCAACAAGGTCGTACAATGTCTAGATCTTTACATCATCTCCCCCTTGAGAACATTCATCCTTTAATGTCCAAGAACAAGGCTTGAATGGTTTGACTTAGGACATGGAACATTTAAACACAAGATACATTATATATTTCATTCGAAAAAAATTTATGATATCATTAAAACATATATCAAAATGTATTCAAATCATTTAAAACATCACAAAAATCATTTTGGTGCATATGTATGCATGTCATGTCATGAAACTGAAGAGTGAAAGAATTGGAACCACTTGCAAAAGGAAGAGCGTAATACCTTTGGCTTGAGTAGACTGTAAAATATAGGGATATCATTTCATCATGTCCAACGCCACCTCACATGTAGCACTCTCCACATGTTGATTTCTCCAAAGTACCTTAATCAAAGCCACATCCTTATTACAAAGTTGTTTCACTTGCCTATCAAAAATCTCCACCAAAATTTCCTCATAAGATAAGTTCTCCTCAACCGCACCTCCTTTCAAAGGCACAATACTACTAGGATCACCAACCAATTTTCTCATCATAGACACATGGAAGACCAGGTGCATAGAGCTCAAATCAGAAAGATACTCCAACCTACAAGACACATTCCCAATTCTCTCAACAATCTCATAAAGGCCTATATACCGGGGACTTAGCTTGCCCTCTAAACAAAATGCATCACACCCTTCATAGGTGAGACCTTCACGTATACCCAATCACCTATATGAAACTCAAGGTCCTTCTTTCTAACATTTGAATACTACTCTTTGTGACTTTGTGTCGTCTTCAACCTCTCCCTAATTAACTTCACTTTCTCCAAAGCCTCCAACATCAAATCAGGGCCAATCAAAGCCATCTCCCCCAACTCAAACCACCCTACCGAAGACCTACATAACTAACTATACAAAGTGTCAAATAGTTCCATTCCAATGCTTGCATGAAAGCTATTATTATAGGCCAACGCAATAAGTGGAAGATGGTCATCCCAATTAGCTTTATACTCAAACACATAAACCCTCAACGGCCTCCAAAGTTTGAATTATCCTCTTGGCTTGTCCATCGATTTGAGAATGAAAAGTGGTGCTCAACTTCACCTTAGTGGCAAGTCCTTTTTGAAATGACCTCTAAAAGTGAGAAGTAAATTGGGTACCATGATTTGATACAATGGACCTAGGCACACCATGCAACCTCACCAACTCTTGGGTGTATAACCTTGCATAATATTTGTCACCAAAGGTAGTCTTGACTAGTAAAAAGTGAGCCGACTTAGTAATCTAGTCGATGATAACTCAAATGGAGTAAAATTGCTTTCGAGTTTGAGGCAAACCTACCATAAAATCCATGTTCATATCTTCCCTCATGAAAGTAGAAATCTCAATATCTTAAGTTAACCCATCAGTACTTTGGTGCTCTACCTTACTTGTTGATAAAAAAGGCATTAGGATACAAACTTGATTATATCCTTTTTCATACCGTGCCATAATACACCCCCTTAAATTCTAATACATCTTAAGTAGATCGCGGATGGATAGAATATGGGAGTTGTGGGCTTCACTAATGATCACCTTCTTAAGATAACCCACATTTGAAAGACATAATCGATCTTAATGTCGGAGCATGCCATCTCCCCCTTGGAAGTACACCATTATTTTCTTTTTGACAACTGATTTCTTCAATTCAACCAATGATGGATCTAGATCTTGCTTAGCTTTTATATCAACAACCACCGAAGATTCAGCCCTATTTTGAACATGAATACCATCACTATTAGAGTCGGTCAACCTAACTCCCAATCAAGCTAGTCAATGAACATTCCTTGCCAAGTCCTTCTCCTCCTCAACATGAGTCGTACTTCCCATAGATAGTCTACTAAGAGAATCAACAACATTGGCCTTGCCAGGATGACATTGAGCACTCATGTCATAGTCCTTTAGGCATTCAAACCATCTTCTTTGCATCAAATTGAGATCCCTTTGAGTAAACACATAGTGAAAGCTCTTGTGATCGATGAAGACATCAACACGTACCCTATACAAATAGTGTCTTTAAAGTTTCTAGGCAAATACTACCATCGCTGACTTAAGGTCATGAGTTGGGTAGTTACGCTTATGCACCTTCAATTGTCTTGATGCATAAGCTATCACCTTACCCTATTTCATAAGCACATACCCCAACCCAATCTAAGAAGCATCACAATATACCACAGACCCATCTAAACCATTTGGCAGAGTCAAAATAGGAGGTGATGTTAGCCAATCCTTGAAGGTATGAAAACTCTTTTCGCATTCATATATCCACACAAATTTAACCTTCTCTTAGGTCAACTTAGTCAATGGAGATGTAATAGATGAGAACTGTTGAACGAACCTCCTATAATAGCCAGCTAACCTAAGGAAACTTTGAATATTCGAAAGAGTCAATAGTCTAGGTCAATTCCTCATGGACATAGTCTTATGTGGGTTAACCTTAATACCATCACCGGCACCACGTGACTGAGAAAATCCACTTCACCAAACCAAAACTCACATTTGCTAAAGTTAGCATACAACTTTTTCTCTCTCAAGGTTTGAAGAACTAACCTCAAATGATCCATATACTCCTGCTCACTCTGGGAAAAAATGAGAATATCATTAATGAATACAACCACAAATCTATCAAGGAAAGACTTGAACACCAATTCATACGGTCCATAAACATGGCCAGAGCATTAGTTAAGCCAAATGACATCACTACAAACTCAAAGTGTCTATACCTCATTCAAAAATCCATTTTGGGAATATCACACTCCATAACCATCAAATAATGGTATTCAGAATGAAGATCATTCTTTGAGAAATGAGTACCCCCTTTGAAGTTGATCAAACAAGTCATCGATTCAAGAACAGGCTCATTCGGAAGTTAGAACTTGACCTTTTGTGTTCTACAATCTATAGAGGCATACGATGCATGCAACTAACCATTATAAGAATCACATCAAAATCAAACATATCAAGTTCCACAAGGTCGCACAAAAAGACTTTACGCAACACAAAAATAGGACAACCTCGATAAACTCTATGAGCAACAATAGATTCACCCCCCATGGGTATAAACTAAAAAGGTGTCCCTCCAAATTTTGGGACTCAAGCCAAACTTAATAGCCAATAGTTGAGTCAAAAAAGATAAATTTTCACTTGGATCAAGTAAACCATAAGCATCAAAATCAAAGACTTTTAACATACCAGTCACAACATCCGGAGCTTCATCCATGTCCTGTCCAGCATGCAAGGCATACAACTTATTTTTTGGGGGACACCACTTGGTGGAGCTCTTTGTTGGGTTGATTACCTTGAGCCATTTGGCCCTTATTCGGTGCCTTTGGGCAATCAACAAGCTTGTGCCCCATCTCATCATAACCATAACAAGCACCCGAACCCCAAAAACTTCCCGAATAAATCTTCCCACATTTGCCACAACATGTAGGTATTGGCTCACCCCTAATAGGTTACCTGGAAGGAGTCAGCCTAGCATTAGTAACTCAAGCATTAGAACCTTATCCCTATTCGAAGCAATCTAAACCACAACCCCTAGAGCTAGAGAACCGCCATCATAATAGTCCCTCTAAAGATCATGCACCCTCTTCTCCTTAAGTTTTTCCCCTTCTATATGTTTGGTATAAACCATGATACTGGAGATATTCATATCCTAATGATCATGTTCGTACAACATTCTTTTATAAGCAAGTCAGATATACCAGAAATAAACTTGTGCATCTTTGCACGAGGTCAGCCATAAGTGTAGGGGCATACTTAGAAAGCTTAGTGAACTTGAGGGAATAGTCTATTACACTCATACCACCCTATTTGAGGTTGATAAACTCAGTCATATTAGCTTCCCTAAGGTCAAACATGAACTCTTCCTAATTAACAGCACCATTACACACCCTTTCCATCGGTCATTGGGTGTACCACACTTGGGCTACATCATTCAACTGATAAGCAGCCAACTCAGCCTTCTCTTCTGAAGTGACACCCATAATCATCAATACCTTATTGAGCTTATCAATGAACTCTTGAGCAACTTCGTCAACCTTTGACCTATAGAATTTTGAAGGATTCATCAAGGTGAAATCCCTCACCCTAGAAGCCAAAATGGGATCCAGAGAAAAATTGGCCTGTCTAGTCTGAGAAGTCACCACTTGGGCAAGCATGGCAAAGGACTTACAGAATTCACCATTAGAGACAGGCTCTTCCATAAGCCCTTGAGGTGTTTAGCCTTTATTAACCTAGGCTGACCTTGTAGGAGAGCTCTACCTCAAGGAAACTTCTATAATGGAGCAATGACACCATTAAGATAAGGAAATCAAATATACAAACCATAGCACACATAACACATGAAGAAGTGACAATTTATAAAACATCATCGTTGCCTCTCACTCATAAGTGTGGTGTACTTATAACCCATGAATAGGGCTTTACTTGATGCAGCACGTTGCACTCAAAAGATCAATTACAAACCTAGTGCTCTGATACCAAGCTTATCATAGCCCATACCTAGGGTTTAGTAGTGGTATGGCAAATGGGAACCTAAGAGTCCCTAAATAAGCATCATAGCATCTATTCACACATCATCGATTCGAAAGCACATATAAATAGTAAACACATGAATCTAAGGAATGGAAAAGTAGGACTCAAAGTATGGGAATGTCATATAGGATAGGGAGTAACATGAATTTACAAAACCATAGCATATGAAACTAAGGGGTCGTAAGTATGACTCACTCTATGGGGGTAATATGGGACTTAGGACCTTTCACCTCATATTATGAATCTACAAAATAAATTCATAATTAATCCATAGAGACATAACCATATCCATAATATCATCCCCTGAATATAATACTTAGCACATAAACATAAGGAAATTTACAAGGCGTCCAACAGTGCCTCTAATCATAAGATAGGATTAGGGCCAAGACATACCCCGGGATGACCCTAAAAGTAAATAAAATAAGTAAAAACCATAGGTAGAGGAAATGGTGGTTTATCTTGGGAAAGTAAGAATCACCACAAAAAGCAAAATTTGAGATCCAAGCTAGATGTCATATGGTGCATGAACAAACTCCTCGGTCCCCACATGGTTAGATCATGTAAGCAAAAGTATGTGTTAGTATGTTATACTAAATATGAAGGCATACTATGCATATGATTTATCAAACGTGCATTCAACATTAGATGATAAGGGCACATATAGAAAGAATCATATAATAAGGGAATAATATATCGATATGCCATGAGGTATATGATACATGAATGTGAAAATACTTCATATATATTGTGGATGGGATCGTAACCAACATAAAACCAAGTAAGTCATAACTTGGAACTCTATCATCTAACCCACAATAGATAAAGAGGTGACCTACTTGCTATTGCTCTTCTTCTTTCCCCTCGTGGGGCATAAACATTCCTATGTTAGGCACATACTTCAAGGAAAGGAGTATAGACCCTTTGGGATAGCTAACCCTGCCTCCAATCCATCAATGCTAGGTCATAATTCCACTATCATGCATATATATATATATATACACATACATGCTTGTAAAAGAGGCAGATGACTTTCAAATCATTTTCTACATTCTAAGGCTTAAAGGCCAAATCACATTCTTAATAATCATGCATATTAGGCTAAAAGACAAAACATTTCTTCATGAATACTTTTCATGCATAGGAATAGCTCCTTTGGAGAAGCTTCTTGAGAAATTAGTATGGAACCTTAGGAAAAGCCCACCCTGCCCCAACCTCAATCAATGCTCACTAAACATAGTGGTATAAATACCAATAATTGCTCAATGATGCTTAATCATAGACACATTTGTGATCGCATTACTATTATATCCAATATCTTTATTAAAATCATTTACATAAATATAATTGGGCTTAACCCACTTTATAATTTCATAGAAATCCAATGTTCATGAATGCATAAGCTATGAATGAGATGAGGATGACATGGGTAATTTGAGATTCAAACTTAAATCAATGATAAATTAGAAATTCAAGTACAAATATAAATAACATTTACATTTAAATCATAATATAGATTATTGATGCATAAATCAAGCTTTAAAGGGGATATGCACATTTATAATGTCACATCTTCAATGCAAGCCATCATAGTAGCGCTTAAATCAATTTAATATCATTAATAAAGCATATCCCATACATCAATTTAATTTAATAAATCATAATATTGAAAACTCATATTGAAAGTAAGTTAAAATTCATGAAAATCACTTGAAAAGAGCTTAGGTCTTCTTGGTCGAAAGGGACCAACAATCAAAACCCACATACCTTAGCTAATAAAGAAGATTCCAGAAGAACTTTGGTAAAGAAAGAGCCTTTCCTTGATCCCCAAGCTTAAGACCCACAAGAGTTCTTTAAAAGAGACTTGAGAGAATTTTGAAATGTGAGGAATGAATTTGAATGTTAGGAACAGAGTTTAGGTCATTAGGAAGCCTTTAGGTAGCATAGGAAGTCACCAGAGACCCTTAGAATAAACCATAATTACAAAAATACCATTAGTCAAATGAGTTGAAAAATTGTACGTCGTCACTTAAAGGGAGGCTATACAATTCATGACATATCACACAGTCCGTATACTCATTTGTTAACCAACACATAGAAAAATTATACTTGACGTTGATTCGAAATGATGATCCCATACTTAGAAAAAATTGATATAATCATCTATACGGGGGTCACACGAGCTGTGTGAAGCAACACGGGCCGTATACCAAACCGTATCCCTCTTCTTAGAAAAATTCTCATGATAAAGTTCTGAGATGGTGATTTAACTTTGAAAAATTTCATCCAGAAACCATACGGGAGGCCTCACGGTCTGTGATACCCCACACGAGCTGTGTACTTGGCCGTGTGACTTTACTTGGCCCTAAAACTATGAATTTTCAAATAGAGGCAACCACACAGCCTACCACAAGGTCTATGAGGTGTCACACAGGTCATGAGGTGTCTATGTATGGCATGCCTTAGTTTGAAACTCCCTGTTTAAGAGACAAACACCCTCACAAGGCCAAAGGCCACTCCATGGAGACTCACACAGTCCATGTGACCTCACATAGATCGTGAGAACTCCCATTGAGCATTACTTCTATTGAAAACTTCCTGAAACTAAAATTTCCAAACTTCAATGAGGTCATACAACATTTGGATCCTCACAAGATGATTTCCAAAAGTAAGAAGTAACTTAGGTATCACAATTCGATATAATAAATGTAGGAACACCATTCAGTCTAACTAACTCCCAAATATATAACTTGGCATTGTCTTTAAACTTCAAAGTAGTCTCAACTGATAAGAAACGAGTCGATTTGGTCATTCTTCCAACAATTAGCCACATGGGGTCAAATTGCTTCCTGTACCGGGAAATCTAATCACAAAGTCCACATTCTCATTGTCTAATTTGAAGTAGGGATTTCAATGTTTTGGACCAAGCAATTGTGCCTTTGATATTGCACCTTCCCTTGTTAGCTATTACAACATCCTGATACAAACTTGGTTATGTCTTTATTCATACTACACCATCAATACACTTCGTTTCAATTATCACTCTAAGATCATCAATGTTCAGAACACATAATCGGTCTGGGTATTGAGTTACACCATCTCCCCCTTGGGAGAAAACCTCTATCTTATTTTTCGCAACCAACCTCTTCAACTCAACTAATGACGGATCTAGATCATGCTAAAGGTTAATATCAACAACCATAGAAGATTCAGCCCATTCTAAACATGAATACCACCATCATTAGAGTCGCCAACCTAACACCCAATCTAGCTAAATGGTGAACTTCTTTTCTAACTCTTTCTTCCCTTCGTCAACATAACACACAATTAATAAATATCCTACTAAGGACATTGGCTGCAGTATTTGCCATGATAAAATGATATTCTACACTTATGACATATTCCTTAATGAGTTCCAACCATCTTCTTTGTCTTAAGTTGAGATCCCTTTAACTAAACATATATTAAAAGCTCTTGTGGTCAGTGAAAACATTAACATGCACCCCATACAAATAGTGTCTCTAAATCTTCAAGGCAAACATCACTGCCGCTAACTCAAGATCATGAGTAGGGTAGCTATGCTTATGCACCTTCAATTGCCTTGACACATAAACTATCACCTTACCATGTTGTATAAGTACACAAACCAACCCAATCCAAAGTCAATCTTTCAAATTCTAAAAACTCTTTCACACTCATCCGACCATACAAACTTGGCCTTCTTTTAAGTCAACTTGGTTAATAGAGATGCAATAGATGAGAAACCTTCAACAAACCTTCTGTAATAACCAGCCAACCCAAGAAAACTTTGAATATTCAAAGCAGCAAGCTTGTCAAACAATGCACATCCTTCATCAACTCCCTTTTGGCCTCATCTATAAGATAAGTTACAACATCTTCCTTGCCTGAATTGCATATAAGCCTAAAGTAACACTCCCCATTCGTTAGGGAGGGATAGAGACAAAAAATCTTAAAACACGCTCTATGGCACGATATGAATTATGAAAAAGTAAAACATTTCCTAAAATGCCTTGAAGCCTCTTACCCATAGATGAGGAGCGCTTCACACCCTTGAATAAGACTTTACTTGACATAGCATGCCGGACTTTGAGTGAATGACTAATGAGAACTCGAGAGTCCCCAAACAAGCCCCAAGATTTCATATTCACATCATTGGTTTAGAAGTATATATATATATATATATATATATATATATATATATATATATATATATATATATTTAAGGGATGGTAAAGTAGGACTCATGCTATAGGGATGTCATAGGGAAGAGGGATTAGCATGCATTCATATAGCACATAAGAACTAAGCGGCAAGTAAGTATTACATGCTCTATGGGGGCAATACGGGACTTAATATCTCCCATATTTCCACATCAAATTATACATACTTATCAAAATTCTCATAATCAATCCATAGTAGTCATATCCAATATATAACCATAATCATAAGCTCTAATTAAAACACATAACATATAGTTACGAGAAGAGTTTATGAGAAGTCCAACAATGCCTTTAGTCTTTGGTCCTTACATGGTTAGATCATATAGGCAAAAGTATGTGTTAGCACGTCTTAATGTACTAAGTATGCGGGCATGCAATGCGTATGACTTATCAACGCTGCATCCAATGTTAAATGACAAGGGAAAATAATATAGAAAGATACATATAGCTAAAAGAAGTAATATAACAATATTCCATGAAATACATGATGCATGAAATACCATAATACTTATATATATTGGGAATGGACTATAACTGATAAATCAAACTCATGCGAGCTCTTATATGGATTAGTCAGGTGAAGACCTCTCATCGATAGGAGAAGATTACTTGCCAAGGGCAATCTACATTACACCTTATGACTCAATCTTTTCTGTGGATAGACACCTTCCAAATGACCTTGTCTTTTTGGAAGCATTTCTATGTCATATCATTTCAAGGTTTAACCATTCCTTATGACCCAAACTTTTATTAATGGATACCACATACGTATGTTGACATATAGTTCAAGGAAAAGGAGAGGACCCTTAGGGATTGCCCTGACGCCCCCAATTCATAGGTGCTAAGTAAAACATCCCACAAGAATACTTATACATATATATGTTTCAAAGAGGAACAAGTCATTTCAAATTATTTTAATGCATACTTGGGCTCAAAATCCAAACAAATTTCATAATCATTCATACTTGGCTCAAAACTCAAATCATAGTTCATAATCATACTTCTCATGCATTAAATAGCTCATTTCATATATATGGGAAGTGCAAGCACCCAAAATACTCAAAGACCAATACCATAGACATTTATGTGGTCACATTCTTGTCATAACTATAATCTTATAAGAATCATTGCACAAACATAATTGGGCTTAACCCACTTTATAATTTTCACAAAATCCAATGCTCGTATGCATATGCAATGAATGATATGTGAATAGCAATGGAAAATATAGTTGAAATTGAAGTAAATCCACAGGTAAAATCCACATTCAAATCGTAATATAGAGTACCCATATTTAAATAAAACTGTAAAGGGATAATGCATATTCAAGACTTCATAATAATAATGAAATTTAACATGTTATGGTATAAATCAACTTCAAATCAAAAATAAAGCATAACTTATATTTTAATTGAATTTAACAATCAATAATATTCAAAACCCATATTTATAGTGTACAAAGCTTCATAAAATTCAAGTGAAAATAGTTTGGGTCATCTTGATTGAAAGGAACTAAGAATCAATCCCACATACATTAGCTAACCAAGAATAAATTGGAAGAAGTTTAATAAAGAAGAATACCCTTCCTTATGCTCCAAGCTAATCTCTAATGGCTCACTTGAGGGTCATTCTTTAGATGAAAGAATTGGAATATTTCTAACTGTGAGAAAGAATTTGAATGATGGGGGAAGAGTTTAGGTCATTTTAATATCTTAGGATAGCATAGGAAATCAAAAAAGTCCCTCAGGAGTAGTCATAATGACAAAAAAAACCATTAATGAAGTGGAGTAAATAGCTTGCCAGGGGTCTCTTGAGAAAGTATCACCATCCATATAAGGTCTCACGGACCATAAACCCTCCGTGAGACCATACTTACCCAATTCATAGGAAACTCTGCAAGGATGGACTTTACTAAAATGGGCATAACTTCAACATCCAAACTCGGAATAAGGTGAAACCAGATACATTGGAAAGATAATTCAAAGTGCTTCAATTTGATAGGTCGTAGAATATAAAATTCATTTATTGCTAAGAGATATGACTATTTAAAGTTGAATCTTCTATTTGTTATTTTGAAAAGCTTAGCCAAAGGAATTTCATACTTAGAAAAATGCACACCAATAGCTATATGGAGGGCTTCACAGTCCTTACCAAGGTATAAGGACCTTATGTCTCCACTGTGAAGCTTCACTTAGAAAAAGTCTTCAACGACCATGTTCCAAGATGGTGATTTAATACTTAGAAAATTTTTCACTCCGACGCCCATATAGTAAGCCTTACGAACCGTGAAGGACTATACGATCTGTGAGAGGGTCTATGTGGGAAATACCTAAACCAAAATGTGGATCTTCAAGGATAAAATCTACCCATACGGTCCAACACACAGATTGTGAAATCTAACACAGATTATGTGGGGTCCATGTGCCGTATGCCTTGGTCTCAAACTCCACATTAAAGCCCACACATACCACACAAGGCCAAGGATCACTTCAAGAAACCTCCACACGGTCCATATAGCCTCACATAGACTGTAACGGCTTCCATGAAGTGTCACCTTGGTCCAAAATTTTTCAAAACCAAATTTTCATGCTTCATTAAGGTCGTATAAAGTCCAACCCTTACAGCTAAGTCATCATATGGAAAACATTTAAAACATACTCTTAGTATCATAAGTACCAATCATAGGAGTAGTTTAAACTTTAGAATCTTTTTAAAACATTTTTAGGGCAATAATCATCATATGCATGTCTTTGGTAAACTTTAACTTTGAAGTTCTTCACAAATGCCCTAGTCATAGTCATAGTCATAATTCATAGGAAAGTTTCATCAAAAATAAAGTGGGCTTAATTGATGCATGGAACAATTATAACTCACGTAAGTCTTAAGAAATTTCTTTAAAAAGAAACATCAAAATCTCCCAACCTTAATCATATCAAAACCCATCACAGAATCAGCATCATACTTTCAAGTATATATATAAATTTTTACTTAGCAAAATAGTCATTGAACTTTATGAGTATCATATAAAAACATAAGAATCATAAATCATCATAAGCATGCAACTAGAATTAAATAACTTAAGAAAAGGTAAATGCATTGTAGGGAACTTTATGGGTGAAAGGATACCCATAAATCAACTCACATACCTGGGAACTAGAGAGAAACAAAATTAAGTCCTTAGGGAAGAAACATGGAAACCCTATCCTTGTTCTTGCCTACTCTTGAGAATCTCTTTTGCCTTAAAGAATTTAAAAGTGTAGAATGATGGAAATTGTTGATTTAGTTTCCTTTTCCATCCTCAAAATGACATCGTTTAGGAATAGATTTGCGAGAAATGATAAAACTACACCTTATTAAAATTGTCAAAGTTGACCTATGAGACTGTAATTCCCCACACTTACCAAAGAATTCCCCTATAATCGTAATTCCCTTATATCTTAAATTGGGGATATTTAAACATCTCTTCACATAGCTCGAAAAGACCCTATGATGAATTTTTTTCAATATCTCAAAATCCATGCAGAATTTCACAAATTTGACTATATATTCTTGTTAAGAAGGCAAAATTGCATGGGAAAATGAGCACCTACAATATATACTTTGTCCGTGCCAATAAATATAATTTTTGGTGAAACTTGGCAAAAACAGTAGCTGTCCGTGATGGGTTCGCGATGCAGACATGACGCAAACTAGTTCAAAAGATTCCAAATTATTATTTTTACTCCAGGGCAATAGATTAATAACTATATACCTGTATACATAGAAATTCCTCAATGGCAAGCCATTTTAAGCCCTAAAAACCAACCAAAAACCTCACAATTTCTCTCTAATATTCGTCAAATTATCCATGCATTCTCAAAGTTTTCAAGAAGTCTTGTTGAAATTCAAGAAAACCAAGTCAACCCCCAAGACCTCCTCAAGATTCAAGTGTCCCAATCTCTTTCCATATCTAAGGATTTCATTCAAGCTTCAAGTCTCCATTTCAAATCTTTTTCAAGAAACTCTCCAAATTCAAGGTATGTGAGTTTCTTTCATGGGTTCCTTTCACCCATGATGCCCAAGATTTCTTTTACCTAAAATTGCATGATTTAAAGTTGATTTACTCATGGGTCTTAACAATTATGAAATTTACTGCACGCTATGTTGCATTATGAAATGGTGATTGTTTTTTTCAAGTTTTGACCTATTAATCAAAGATCTAATATGAAATTTGATGAAGCATTTTGATGTATATTGTTTGAGGGTGATAATATGTATTGATTGATGGTTTTACATTGTGTTTACTTGTATAATTCCATCTCTAAATTGCATGGTTTTACAATAGCATTACACACCCATCAAGTGTTTGGTAAAATGCCTTTCTAAGGATTCTTTAAGTTTTGATGACCTATTGGTTGAGTTATGATTCAAGTGAATCTATAATGATTATGAGATTTCTAAAGATGTTTTTAAATTATGAAATTATTGATGATGTTGTCAGGTTGGATTAAGCCCCCTTTCTAAGATTGTACCTCTTTTTCTGAGCCTTTGATGTTGAAGTTAATGAAAAAGTAATGTTAATGATGACCTATTATTATGATTGAAATTAGACTCACCATTTCAGGTGAATGATATTAAGAGCTACTCGTGCCATTTTTCTATGTTTATTACAAGTTATTAAAGTATGATTATATTATATATTTCATGGGATTAGACTTAGCACCAAGTGGAATAGAGATGAGTTCCCAAGTCTTAGAACTACGTGCCATGTAGGAGAAGGGATTCGAGGCGAGTCCCCAAATCTCTAATAGGCTAGTACCCTAAATATTAGGGCTTGAGGCAAATACTTGAGTCTGGGCTTGAAGCGAGTACCTAAGTCCAAGAACTAGAGGTGAGTACCTGGTTCACATAAGGCTTAGTGGATCCACTTAGGCATTAGGATGTTCACATTGGCAAGTAACTTCCCCCTTTCTTCTGGTGTAGGGTTGACGTTGGGATTCTAAGTTATTGCTCGCTTGTTCTTATGTTATGTGGGTTGAGGTTTATTCCCATACTTATATCTTGTTTTCAATGTAACATTAATGATTTCTAAAGCATGATTTACTTAATCATTGATCACATATGCCATTTTTTATTATGCTATCTATTGCTTATAATTACGTATTTTGATTATGATGCCTATCTCTTGTTGCATTGCATCTCACATACTTAGTACATTCAAATATACTACCGTATACTATATGCCTAAATAATGTCATCATGTAGGAATCGAAGCCCCGCTTGAGTATCTCCACCCATGTGGCTTGTACGGTTTCACTCAAGCTTGTTGGTGAGTCCTCCATTCCAGGGATGTTGCTTATGATCTTATGCTTTGTTCTAACACTATCTTACTTTTACGTATGTATTGGCTGAGGGTTAGCCCTGCTTTCTTGTCTTGGCCCCCACTCTTATCTATGTAGTATAGGTGTTGTTGGACATATTATGTATCTATGATATAAGCCTTGACTCTCTTATTTCTTGATGTTTATGATTTGGAAGTTTACCCTCAGTCTCAATTCCTCTTGTTTATGCTTATCTACTATTGTAATTTTAATTATTTTCATGACCAAATATGTGTAATGAAATGCTATGAGGTTCCCCATTCACTGATCATATCTAGGCCCTAGGATTGGGTCATGATAAAGATGGTATCAGGCACTAGATTGTTAGATCCTTAGAGTCTACCACACCGTGTTGGTTAAAGTCTTATTCATGGTTATTTTATACTCCATAACTATGAATAGGAGGCTATGAGACATTTTATTAAATGTTTCCCTTCTTTATTTTCTAAGTCGTACTGTAGAATTGAAGTAATTCTTTCCTAACCTAACAATTTTTATTTGCTATGCCAGATCATGTCTTACACAAGAGAAAGAATATCCCACTCTCTCGAAGAACAATCAACTCATAGAGAATTTTGGGATGCTCTTACTATGTTAGCTCAAGTAATGGATAATCAAGACAACCAAGGGGCCCAAGTCCCTTATGCTCCTACTCCGGCATCTCATGTGAGGGACTTTGTGAGGATGAATCCACCGAAATTCTCTAGATCTAAGGTAGATGAGGACTCTTAATAGTTCATTAATGAGGTCTACAAGGTATTGGCTATCATAGGAGTTAGATCAGAGGAAAAAGTGGAGTTGGCATCTTACCAACTCAAAGGAGTAGCACAAATATGGTTTAATCAATGGAAGGAAGAGAAGGGGGTTGACAATGTGGTTCTATGAGAGGAGTTCAAGGTGGCTTTACTTAATGAGTTCTTCCCTCTTGAGCTTAGGGAATCTAAATTGGTGGAGTTCATGAACTTGAAACAAGGATCTTTTAGTGTGAGGGAGCATGCCCTCAAGTTCAATCAACTTTCAAAATATGCCCCCTGTTAGTGCCCAATCCATGGTCTAGAATGAGCAAATTCATGTTGGGAGTATCCAACTTGGTGAGTGATGAGTGTCAGTCCGCTATGTTGATTAGTGATATAGATTTGTCCCGCCTTATAATTTATTCCAAACAACTTGAGGGGTAAAATCTTAGAAAGAGGAAAAGTGAGGAATCCAAGAGGGCTTGATTTGATGGTAGCTTTGGAGGTCAAAAGTATAATGATGCTCCAAACAAGAAGCTTGCCAAGGATGGGGTGGCCAACCCCAAGTATCAAGGTGAAGGCATTGATGGGCAAGTTCATATTACATGTAACAAGTGTAGAAGGTACCACTCGGGAGATTGCTTAGCCAATTTGGGTACGTGTTTTGGATTCAGTAGAATAGATCATAAGATAATGTATCGTACATGGGTCCCTAAAGATCATAAGGATAGTCATCGACGTTCTCAACCATACCCCTCTAGAGCTCACTAGACTTGGCTTGGCACTTCGCGGGTAAGTTGAAGGTTTTTATTTTGATAGATCTGGGTTCCACGATACCTTGCATTATTCTTTTTGGGTTGTTTTAGGCTTTTTGTATGCCCCAAGTTGTTATGTGAGCCTATTGTGTCTACCACCTGTGGAGTATAATGTTGCTAAGAATGTTCATAGATGTTGTCCTGTATTCATCTTACCTTAGGTCTTGCCTTGTAACTTGTTAGAGTTGATGTGGTAGAATTGATGTCATGCTTAGGGTGAATTAATTGCATGCATATTATGTCCCCATGGATAGTAGAACCGGTAGAGTTAGATTCCAACTCCCTAATGAACCCACCTTTGAGTGAGAGGTTGTCAAGTGGTAGCAAAAGAGGTAGCTCCATTCTTGTCTTAAGGTTCAATTAATTTCTAAGGGTTACACCATGTTCTTATTGCATAGAATATTATCTTGTGATCTTTGTTGAACTTGGTTTGATGGGTTGGAGCTGTTATAGTGGTTTGGCTACTTACATAGCATGCTTCCAGTGAGTGTAGAACCCGTAAGGCTGTAATATTATGGTTAAGGATAGTCGATCTATTTCGTCAACTACAACAAGTTAATCACTACTTTAATCACTAATCTTTGGTTCAGGATTTGTCCCCAAGTGAGGATGAGGGTAGATGATATCCCTAAATGTCTTTTTGGACTAGGAGTAAGCACTTTGAGTATTGGTGGAGTTGTTTGTTTGACTTATGTACTGGCTTTGTTTAGGGGTTTCATTAATAGGGTCTTATAACCCTACCTTGATATGTTTTGTTGTGGTCTATAGTGGTGGAGTATTAGCTTGTTTAGAGCTTGTGAACCATTTGGCGGTAGTGTTGCAAGTCTTAGGGGATGAGAGGTTGTTTGTTAAATATGATAGGTATGATTTGAGGATAATAAGAAGGTGGTTAGAATTTCTTAAGGATTATGATATGTGTGTACATTATTTCCCTGCTGAGGCTAATGTTGTGGTTGATGCTCTAAGTAGGGCGTCTATGTGTAGACTAACATGTTTTGATGGTGGTGGCAAAGAGGTGACTTGAGGGGTCCATCATTTGGGTAGATTGGGGGTTAGTATGGAGGAAGTTGGGCATGGTGCTATAGTATTCCTGATGGTCCCAAATCTTCTTTGGTTGAAGGGGGTCTAGATTTAGCAAGGCTTGTATTCCGTCTTATTAGAGTTGGAGGTTTCGGGTGAAAGATGGTAGAGTGGAGATTGTCTCCCAAGGTGGAGATGGTGGTTCATGGTGCCAAGTGGACTATGTGTGATTAAGTTTGCAATGAGTTTAGGGTTGTGAGTCCTTATAGTGATTAGAGGAGGATTGGTAAGGTTGCTTAAAGATTGGAATTACCTATGGATATGGTCATGGTTTGTTCGATTTTTCATGCTTTTAGGTTGAAGGGATGTAGTGGTGACTCCAGTGCTATAGAACCCATAAGATTGTGGGTGTTGTTGAGGATAAGTTGACTTAGGAAGAGGTCCCGGTGGAGGTATTAGATGGAAGGGTTGAGGAAGTTGATTGATAAGGGTGTAGTGTTCATCAAGGCCCTTTGGAAGAATCATCAAGTCGAAAGTCTCTCTCGGGGAGATGGAGCAATCATCGAAAAGCGATATTCATACCTCTCTTATTCTATTCAAGCTTATGATAACATATCAAATTCTTTTTATGATTTCAAGTCTTATGTTTTATCCCCTATGTCAATGTATGTGTTCATGTTTATATTGGCAAGTTCAAGATAATTTTAACACTTGTGTTGAGATTTCGAAAATGGAGTTTAAGTGCATTCTTGAATTCTTATTGGGGATGATTTCTTCATGATTACTCTTCTGTATACGTTTCTTTGACATTCGAGGATGAATGTTTCGAAGGGGGAGATAATGAAACTCCTAGCACTTGTGTAGGAATGCCCCCATAATTGTAGTTTCCTCATACCTCAAATCAAGATATTTAAACACCCCTTCAAGTAGCTCAAAAGGGCCCTATGATGCATTTTTTTAAATATCTCAAAATCCATGCAGAATTCCGCAAATTTGACTTCATATTCTTGTTCAGAGGGCAAAATTAGGTGGATAAATGAGCACCTACAAGGTATACTTTTTCCGTGCCAAGAAAAATACTTTTTGGTGAAACTTAGCAAAAACAATAGTTGTCCGTGATATGGACCTAACACAGACTAGATCAAAAATTCCAAAAATTATTATTTTTACTCTAGGCTAATTGGGTAATAACCCTATACCTATATACACAAAAATCGCTCATTGTCAAGCCATTTTGAGACCTAAAAACCATCAGAAAACCTCTCAATTCCTATGTAATGTTCATCAAATTCTCCATCCATTCTCAAGGTTTTCAAGAGGTCTTGTTGGAATTCAAGGAAACCTAGTTAAGCCCCAAGACCGCCTCAAGATTCAAGTTAGCTAATCTTTCTTCGGATCTAAGGATTTCATTCAAGCTTCTAGTCTTCATTTTTTTAAATCTTGTTTATGAAATTCTCCATAGTAAAGGTATATGGGTTTCTTTCATGGGTTCCTTTCACCCATGATTCCTAAGCTTTCTTTTACCTAAAACTACATGATTCAAAGTTGATTTACTCATAGGTCTTAGTTATCATGAAATTCGTTGTACACTATATTGGGGTTTATGAAATGGTGATTGTTTTAGAATATCTTGAGCTATGAATCTAAGATCTAATGTGAGATTAGATGAAGGATTTTCATGTATATTGCTTGAGTGTGTTACCCAGTATTGATTGATGATTCTACATTGGATTTTCTTGCATGATTCTATCTCTAAATTGCATTGTTTTACTCTATCATTACACACCCGCCAAGTCTTTGATAAAATGCATTTTTAAGGATTCTTTAAGTTTTGAGGATCAATTGGTTGAGTATGATTCAAGTGACTCTATGATAATAATGATCTTTCTAAAGATGTGTTTAAATCATGAGAATGTTGATGATGTTGTAGGGCCGTATTAGGCCCCCTATTTAAAATTATAACTCTTGTGAGCCTTTGATGTTAAAGTTAATGAAAGGATAAATTTGATGATGACCCATTCTTATTATTGAAGTTAGGCTCACCATTTGAGGTAATGATGTTAAGAGCTACTCTGCCATGTCTCAATGTTTACTATAAGTTATTAAAGTATGATTATCTTATATATTCCATGGAATTATACTTAGCACCTAGTGGGATAGCGGCGAGTCCCAAGTCCTAGAACTATGTGCCGCCATAGGTGAAGGGATTAGAGGTGAGTCCCCAAATCTTTATGAGGTGAGTACCAAATCTCTAAGTGGTAAGTACCCTAATATGAGGGCTTGAGGTGAGTACTCGAGTCCGAGCCTGAGGCGATACTTGTGTCCAAGTACTAGAGGCGAGTACCCGATTCACATAAGGCTTAGTGGATCTACTTAGGCATTAGTAGGTTCATATTGGCAAGTAACTTTCCCCTTTCTTCTAGTGTAGGGTTGACGTTGGGATTCCAAGTTGTAGCTCATTTGGTATTATGTTATATCAGTTCAGATTTCTTCCCACACTTATATATTATGTTCTACATAACATTAATGATTTCTAAAGTATGATTTACTTAAGCATTGATCATACATGCCATATTGTTATTATGCTATCTATTTCTTATAATTATGTTTTGATTATGATGCCTATCTCTTATTTTATTGCATCCTATATACTTAGTACATTCAAACGTACTAACATATACTCTATGCCTACATGATGTTATCATATAGGAACTGGAGCCCCGCTTGAGCATCTCCACCCATATGGCTTGTATGGTTTCGCTCAAGATTATTGGTGAGTCCTCCATTTCGGTCTTCTGCTATGTTCTAAGACTATATTTTACATATGTATTTACTATGAGGGTGAGCTCGGTTGCTTGTCTTGGACCCTGCTCTTATCTATGTAGTAGAGGTGTTGTTGGACATGTTATATATCTATTCTATAAGCCTTGACTCTCTTGTTTCTTAATGTTAATGATATGGAAGTTTAACCTTAATCCCAATTCCCTTTATTTATGCTTATCTCTTATTGTTATTTTAATTGATTTCACGATGAAGGATGTGCAATGATATGCTATGAGGCTTATTTGGGGTTCCTTAGGATTCCCCATTCATTGGTAATGTCTAGGTCCTATGCTTGTGTCGCAACAGAGACCACAATTTTGGGCCATAGATAATCTTACGAGCCGTAAGTCCCAACAATAGATGGTACACCTGAGAATCTTGGAATTTAAGTTTTGTTGAATTGAAAACAACGATTAAAAGCATAGGTTGTGAAATTACTTATGGGCTATGGTTGGACTCATGGAGTCCTTCTACACTTGGCCAAAATTTCATCTTATGCCAGAACTCATTCGACGAAACAATATACAGGTCGTATCCCATTCCATGGGCTTTTTGACAACTTGTAAGTCAACTTTGTAAATACTATCATGACCCAGGACCATAGCCTAGATGTGACACGGCGAATGGAGAACCCGAGGGAGCCCCAAATAAACCTCAAAAGCATCCGTAGCATATCCTTGGTTTTGCGAAAGTATAATTGAGAAACAAACACATAGCACATAATTTCTACGGGAAAAGGGGCTTTGGATTTACGCTATGGGAATGTTGTGGGGTAGAGGATGAGCATGAATCACATAAAAAATAAATCTAAGGGGCTGGTAAGTATGACTCACGCTTTAGGGTGATTAGGGACTTGGGACTTTTATCTCATCACCAACATCATACAACAAGCACATAAGGGAAAGAGTACTAAGGGAAATCTCAAATAACTACAAAAGATAAGAGTTTAATTCAATCATACATAGCCATAACAATATCTAACAATAACTTTAATCAAAAATAGGATGGGGCCAAGATATCTCTCGAGCTCACACTCAAAAGATAATATCTAAAAGTAAATAAGTCTAGACAAGGCATGAAAGTAAGTGGAAGTTTGTCCCCGGATGTCGAGAACTCACTAAAATCTTCAACCGAAACATAGAGTCACGGGGAGTAAGAGGATGGAAAAGAGATCTGGTTCCTACATGGTGAGATCATCTTGGCAAAAAGTATATGTTAGTACTTGGAATATACTAAATATGCGGAGTGAAAATGCATCAAGGAACATAAGTCATAAATAATCAATATGTATAATCAAAAGCAATAGATATGGGCTAAATATATCATGAGTGGCAATTGCATATAGGGTCATGCATGAAGAATCATCAAATAATATGACATCATATAAATAGTTGGAAGGGACCATAACCGACATATAAGACTAAGCGAGATACTACTTGGAATCCTAATGTTCGCTCCAAATCGGATAAGGAGCAGTCTAACTGCCAAGGTAGACTAAACACTATTATTATGGCATATCCATTTCAGATGGTGTCACCACCTTACACCATAGCCTTTTTGGTCACTTTCACATTTTATCTTTACCTTACAACATAACATTTTTGGCAGTTTAACCAATATGCATATCTTATGGCATTGTTTTTTTGTAGTTACAAGCCTATATAGGGAATTAATATTATAACCTTTAGTGGCACATAGTTTAAGGACCATGGGAGACTACCAAGGTCCTCTTGGTGTTAGGTCATAATACCATAAAATACTTTAAACTTAATCATAGTTGTGGCATGCATAGTCTCAAAATAACTTAGTACCATTCTTTGAGTAGCTCATTAATCATAACCTGTAACATCAAAGTTAGGGATTCACATAATTCAATCATTCGTATCATGGTCATAAGCTCATAGCATACTTGTTAGCCTTCTCGTTAGTCTCAACATGCTTATCATACATATCTTTCAATAAGGCATTCATGACTTAAGAACTTAAAATGCTTCTTCAAATTGTAGTGGGTATATATACATAAACTTGAAATTATGCAATTCATGAACAAATGCCATGAGTGGAGTAAAATAAGATCCTTAAACATTAATCAAACATCCCACCATCAATATGAGGAAACTTGATTTGGATACCACCAAACCCTTATGTTAAAAAAAATCATAGTTTTCTGCATGACATGAAAGTTTACAAGGATAAGCCATCATAAAATACTTCATAATATCATCACATAAGGAGGTTCATAAAATCACCATGTTTTATCATGACTTGAGAAATTATAAAGGAGGGAGGAGTTGATGAGCTTGTGGAGGAAAGGTCTCCACAATGAAAACCCATATACCTTGTTAATTTAATAGAGAAAAATCTAGTTTGGTGATGAAGAAATCAAAACCTTAGTTTAGCTTCTTGCTTGAGTTCTTGGAGGAGTCTTGAGAGAGTTGAGACTTAGAAATATTTTGGGATGGAGATGAATGAGTTGATTAGGGTTGTATACACTAATAAGGGGTCCCCTGAGGGGTAAAATGACATAGCTTAGGATTTAACAAACAAGAAATGTTGAAATTGCCCCTTTTAAAATCTGGCTAGATAGGACCACAGAACCCCATTTACAGGTTGTAGTCTAGTCTACAAGCCGTAGAAAAGGTTTCATCTGATAGCATTTCAAACTTTCAGAAACTCCTCTCTGAGTTATATTTTACGACATGATATATGGCTCATAAAAGATTTTATTGGCTATCTGATGAGTCGTATATTGAATCCTTCAAGGATCCCTAAATTTCATGAAGTCTGCCCTAGGTTCAACAAACTAACTTATGAGTTGTTCAATGACTTGTGAGCGTAAAACCCCACGTAGAAGCTAATAGTCAAAAATTTCCAGAGCCTATTTTCTTGCATTTTCATACTTCTTGGAGATTGGGTCTTAGAAAAACTCCAAATATCCTTCATATTTGGGATCCTACTCACGAACCTGTCCACAAGCCGTAAGATATCCTACAGGCAGTATCTTGGACCATGGGTTACCCCACACTACTCTTTCCCCTTCCTAAAGTTCTATGTTTAAGAACAATCTTATGGTCTATAGAACAACTTATGAGTTGTAAGTGGTCCCGTAGACCAGTTTAAGTTTTTTTCAGGCAAACTTTTCTACACTCAAGGCTCCTAAACTAAGGGTCATTACAATATCTCCCCCTTGGGAACATTCATCCCCGAATATACTTAAGTTCAGGCTCTAAAGGTAAACTAGTAGCTTATAACCTAGTACACATGCAAAAATGCAATTCAAGCATGATTTCTCAAAAATTTTAGATTTCATACTTTAAAACTTGTCTCAAAACTCTCCATAAACACCAAAATAAATACTTACATCATGAGAAGTTAAAATGCATGGAACTTGATGTTTTGGAAGAATTTATTAATACCTTAGGCTTGAGTAGAGTGGAATAGATATGGATAGCGCTTCATCATATCCGATTCTGCTTCCCATGTAGAACTCTCGACTTGTTGATTTCTCCAAAGTACCTTAATGGATGCAACTTCCTTGTTCTTTAGCTTTGTTACCTGTCGGTCTAGGATTTCAACTAGCACATCTTCATAACTCAAATCTTCTTTAATGTTCACATCATGCAAAGGAACTGTGGAACTTTGGTCACCCATGAATTTACTTAACATCGATACATGAAAGACTGGATGAATCAAGTGCAACTCATTGAGTAGATCCAACTCAAATGCTACTTTCCCCACTCTTCTCACAATCTTGTAGGACCCCACATATCTAGGACTCAATTTCTCTTTCTTATCGATCCGAAGAACACCTTTCATTGGAGACACCTTTAAATTGACTAAATTGCTAACGTAGACTCAAGTTCCCTTCTTCTTACATCTGAGTAGAACTTCTATTGGCTTTGTGATCTTTGTAATTTCTCCTTTATTCTTTTAATTTTCTCCATAGAATTCATCACCAAGTCTAGTCCTACCAATGACACCTCACCGACTTTGAACCACCTAATATGTGATCTATGTCGCCTACCATACAACGCTTTGAATCTTATTATGCCAATACTTGCATGAAAGATATTACTATAGGCAAACTCAATAAGTGGTAAATGCTCATCCTAAATTCCCTTGAATTCCAACACGCAAGCTCTCAACATATCTTTTAGCATCTAAATGGTCATTTTGGATTGCCCATCAGTTTGAAGGTGAAAAGTCTAATGTTATCTAAGTTGTACCTTCTTTTTTAGGATAAAGTGATCGTTGTCAAGAAATAGAACCTAACCAAAGTTAAGGTCGAACCCATAGGGAAAATGTAGACTTAGGAGAATTCAACTAATGCAATTTTGAGTGATTAACTAACTTATCTCTTTAAAAGAGGGGGTTGTAACAATAAGTAGAAAACAAACCTAACACAGGTTAACCAACATGGAGAGAAACTAGGGTTTTATGTTCCTCTTGATTCCCTAACTTAGTATCACTGGATAACCTAATTCGTTTCTAATGTATAGCATGCAGGACTGTAAGTTATGTTCACCAAAACGTTTGGCCAGGCAAGAGGTGAATTTCATATATGACTTGGCCTATCTCCATAGTGTGACATTACTAACCCTATCATGACCCAAGCGTAGGTCCTAGATTAGCATCTCATCATATATCCATCATAGTGGTCAAGGTATTAACCCCTCAACATGGTTAATGGACTTCATCACCCTCCATCATAATGGCCAAGGTACTAACCCCTCAACATGGTTAATGGACTTTTGCTCTCCACCATAGTGGTCAAGGTACTAACCCCTCGACATGGTTAATGGACTTTTCACGCTCCATCATAGTGGTCAAGGTACTAGCCCCTCAACATGGTTATGGTTAACTTGTCATACTATAGAAGCTCATCATGAAATTATCACACATATATCATTCTTTCATTATCATAAAGTAATATATATCATATGCCAAGTATTACACATTCAACAATTTAAGAATCATAATTCGGATATTTTATCAAACACTTAGCGGGTATGTAATAGGGATATATGACCATGCAATTTAGGGATGAAATTATGCAAAAAAAACCATTGTCAAACCATCAATCAACACCTTGCAACCACACCCCCCCCTGCCACCCCCCCCCCCCCCCAAAAAAAAATTCATGTCAAAATCCCTCATCAAATCTCACATTAGATCTAACATTTATAGCTCAAAAATGCTAAGACAATCATACTTTCATGAAACCCCGATTCACAGTGCAGTGAAATTTACAACAATCAAGACCCATAAGTAAATCAACTTTAAATCATGCAATTTAGATAGAAAAGAGGATTGGGCACCATGGGTGAAAGAAACCAATGGGTGAAACCCACATAACTTAGCTTTGGAGAAGTTCTTGATGAACATTGAAAATGAAAGGCTTGAAGCTTAAAGAAAATCCTTACATCCGGAAGAGATTTGGATACTTGTTTTTCAAGTGAAATATTAGCATAAGGGTTTGAGAGAGTATTTTATCAATAGAATGAAGAACTTAAGGGTTTTTGGACCTTGAGTGAGCATAAAAATGTTAATCTAAAGATTAGAAAGGGTGGGAAAGGACCAAAATAACCCTTCTTAAAAAGTTATCTAATGGTTGTTATGGGCCCCGTTATGATCCGTAGGTAGCACTACGACTCGTAGGACCCATCATATGACCCCTAGGATAAATTTCTAAGTCTATGGAGATTGCTACGTGACTAACCTATAAGTCATACCCTGACCTACGACCCATAACTGTGGGCTCGTAGTGCAATTCTACACTGGCAGTTTCTAGTAAAATTGCCATAACTTTTGACTGTGAACTCTAAATGAGGTAAACCAAAGTATGTTGGAAAGATAACTCAAAGTTCGTTCATTTGACATGTTGTGCGCCACTTAGTTCCAAGTGTGCTAAAAATTATGCTAGTTTAAAGTTGACCCTTGCACGAAGCATCACCCAAATCTCAACTCTTAGCGAAGTCTTGAACTCGTCTAGGTACTAGGAGTCTCCTATGAACCTAATACATCCCCAATATAACTAAATGAGTCTTGAAACATGGGTATAAGAGCATGGCATTATGGGGTATCACAATATCTCCCCCTTAGGAACATTCGTCGTCAAATGTGGAAGAACAACGCTTGAAAGGCTTGAATTAGAACATTAAACTTTCAACCATAAGATCCATTTGATAGCTTACTAGTTGAAAATCATAATGTAGTTAAAACGTTATGTTAAAATGTATTCAAATCATTCAAAACATCATTTTCAAAATCTCAACATAAGTGTAAAATCACCATGTATTTGCCAACTTAAATATGAATGCATATAAATGACATAAGGGTTGAAACATAGGACTTGGAATCATGGAAAGGACTTATCGTGTTATCATAAGCTTGAATAGAATGAAAGGAAAACATCATTTTCAAAATCTCAACATAAGTGTAAAATCACCATGTATTTGCCAACTTAAATATGAATGCATTGAATGACATAAGGGTTGAAACATAGGACTTGGAATCGTAGAAAGGACTTATCGTGTTATCATAAGCTTGAATAGAATGAAAAGAATACATATATCGCTTCTTTATGCCGACGCCGGCTTCCCGAAAGACACATACAAATAGATGACTCCTCCAAAGAGGGCCTTGGTAAACACCGCATCATTATCATTCAACTTTTCAATTCATCAATTCACATCTCCATTGGGACCTTCTCCTAAGTCAACTTATCCTCTACATCACCCATAATCTCAAGGAGTGCTATAGCACTAGAGGCACTAACACATCCCATCAATATAGAAGCATGAAGAACCGAACTAACCCAAATCCTATCCATAGGCAATCCCCAAACTTTTGCAACCTTACCAACTTCCATTTGCATAGTATAAGGACTCACAATCCTCAACTCAATTGGAAATCTTAAATACACCTAACGTACTTGGTTACATAACCACCATCTCCCACTTGGGAAACAACCTCTGCTCTATCCTCTTGTTACCCAAAACTTTCGACACTAACAAGGCGGAATCAAGGCCTTGCTTAATCTAGACCTCTTAACCCAAGAATATGTGGAACAATCAAGAACACTATACTACCATCCTCAACATAACTTCCAACCTAACCAACTGATGGACCACATTATACGCTACTTAGAGTACCAACCACAACACTAACCTTACCAAAAAGACTAATGCACACTCATATCATAATTCTTAGGGAGTCCTAACCACCTTCTTGTTATCCTCAAGTCACACCTACCTTATTTAGCAAACAACCTCTCATTCTCCAAGACTTGCAACCTTACCCCTAAGTAATTCACAAGATCTAAACAAATCAATACCTCATCACTAGAGACCACCACAAACATATCAAGGTAGGGTTTTAAGATCATATTCTAGAGACCCACAAACATAGCCAATGCATAAATCAACGAAACAACTACACCAATACTAATAATGCTCACTTGGGGACAAACCTCAAATCGAAGATCAACCTTAGTGAAGTGACTAACCAATTGAAGTTGACCAAATAAATCAAGCATCCCCAACCATCATATTACAACATTATGGGTTCTATACTTATTGGAAACATGCTATGCAAGTAGCCAAACCATCCAAAGAACTCCAGCCCAATAAGCTAAGTTCAACCAAGATCACAAGACAAGCCTCTATGTAATAAGAACATGGGGCAACCCTTAAAGATCAATCGAACCTTAACACAAGAATAGACCTATCTCTTTTGCTACCACTTGACAACCTACCACTCAAAGACTGGTTAATTAGGGAGTCGAAATCTAACTCTACGAGTCCTACCATCCTTTAATACACAATATGCATGTAACTATTCCATTTCAAGTATAATATCAAAACCACTACACCATCACCAACAAGTCACAAGGAAAGACCTAATATAATATGAACATGGATCAACACTTTCGGACTTTCTAGCATCCATATACTCAACCAAGAGATAAACACCAAAGGTTCACATCACCACTCAGGACACATAAGAAACCCAGTAGCCAACAAATGTAATAACAAAAGGAATAACAAAACCAAGATCCATCAAAATCAAAACCTTCAATTTACCTTCCTTTGCCCCATCTTTGAAGTGGCATGATCAACTAGAAGAGCAAAGAATATTCATTAGAGATGAAAGCCCTATCTCACTTCTAAAGCATGACATAGACCATAAAGAAGGGAAACATATCCTAAAACATCTCATAGCCTCCTACTCATAATTGTGGTGCACAACACAACCATGAATAAGACTCTAATCAATGCGGTCCAATAGACTCCGAGGATCTATGAACCTAGTATTCTGATACCATCTTTGTCATGACCCAAGCATAGGGCCTAGATGTGATCGGTGAATGGGGAACTAAAGGAACTCCAAACAAGCCTATTTGCATCTCATCACATATCCTTGGTCCCAAAAACAAGATAAATCATCACAAGAAACATAAACAGGGAAAATTGGGACTAAGGGAGAGAGAGACTTATATTTAACTAGCTAAGATATCATAAGTGAGTCAAAGCTCAAGCATAATACACATTTTGTCCAACAACACCTCTAACATAGAACTTATTAGGGGCCAAGTCAAGCAACTAGGCTCACTCTCATAGTCAAAGCATACAAAAGGTAAGATAATCTTTAATACATAGCGTAGGAATGTAGACCAATGTACCTGGAATGGAGGACTAACCAACTAGCTTGAATGGATACCACTAAACACATAGAGGAGGAGGATGACCAATTGGTGTTTTGAGTCCTAACATCATGTAGGAGTAGAGTATACGTTAGTATGTTTGAATGTACTAAGTATGTAGAATGCAATGCAATAAGAGATAGGCAACATAATCGTCAAGCAACGCTCTCTCTAATCCTTCATCAAACATTGCCATTACCCCATCTTCCAAAATGGAAAGGTGATTTGCAACCTGATTTTTTATCCCTTTTCTGTCTATGACATCAAAATTAAATTCTTGAAGGAGAAGTACCCATCTCATCAACCTTCATTTTGCATCCTTCTTTGCTATCAAGTACTACAGTGTTTAGTGGTCTATGCGCACCACCACTTTTGCCCCCAATAGATATGACCTAAAATTCTCTAATGAGAAGACCACTACGAGTAACTCCTGCTCAGTGATAGTGAAGTTATTCTGGGTGGTGTGTAGGGCCTTGCTAGCATAGTATATGGGATGTAATATCTTCTTTTGGCATTGTCCCAATACTATACCTAGTGCATCCTCACTTGCATCACACATGATTTCAAAGGGCTTTGACTAGTCTAGAGCTATAATGATTAGGGATAAAATCAGTTTCTACTTCAATCCTTCAAAGGTTGAGGCACGTATAATCGAACATAAACATAGCATCCTTCTAAAGTAATACAATAGATATGCAATTTTATAGAATTCTTTTATGAACCTATGATAGAACCCTGCATGACATACGAAGCACTTCCTACCATCCATCCAGTGACTAGAGACATAGGGATCAACTCGTTATCGATATTTGATACCACCTTGATACCCTTTATATTCGAGATACACTGAACCGAGCTTACCCATTCACTGTCGATGATCAGATAGATCATTTCTGTACCTAACCACTTAATAATATCTTTGTGCATGACCTCTTGTATATGGGGGTTGAGATGCCTTTGGTGCTCAACACATAGCTTGTAGTCCTTGACCAACTAGGTTTTGTGTGTACATATCCTCAGAGGGATACCAATGATATCTGTAATCGTCCACCCAATGGCCTTCTTAACTATTTAAGCACCATAACAAGGGCATTCACCTACTCATCATTCAGGTCCATCGAACCTGTGACAGGAAAGGTGTTGTTGGTGCCTGAAAATGTGTATCTCATATGTGCTGGAAAGGCCTTCAACTCTACTACTGGTAGTTTTTTCTATGTATGGTTTGGTGAGCAATGACTCTCGATTATGCAAGTCTAGGTCCAACTTGCTTTGGTGCCTAGGGCCATAAGACATCCCCAAAGCATTCACTGTCTCCTTATAATCTGGGATGGCATCACTATCAAAATTTATCAGTGCATCTTCCAAAGTGTCAACACCTAATCTCACCTCAAGCGGTACTTCTGGCATATTATCATCAAGATTCTCAATAATGGAGACCACCCTTAAATCATTTTCTTTCTTTTCTTGCCAATAGATATTGAACACAACCTCATCTTTTCCTAACCTGAACTTGGGTTAGCCCAATCCATGTTCACCAGAGTAGGTCCAGTGGCTTGAAAGGCCTTCCCAATCTACCTTGCAATCTAGGATCATAAAGTTTGCAAGGAATATGACTTTGTCAACCATGACAAGCATATCATACAGTATCCCCATAGGCTTTTTCATTGTGTGGTCAGCCATCAACAATCGCATACTCATCAAAGTAGGGGCTCCCAATCCTAGCTTCTTGAAGATCACAAGGGTCATATTAATATTGGCACCTTGATCACATAATTTCATTGAGAACTCCATATCTTCAATGGTGCAAGGTATGGTAAAAGGGATCAGATCTTTTCACTTTTGGACCAAGGACCTTGTAACAATTACACTGTAATGTTGAAGCTCTTGGGAGAACTCTTGACTCATCGTGCACTTTTTCTTAACCAGGTACTTCATGTATTTTGCAAACCTTGGAATCTTCTCTAATGCCTCGATTAGAGGGATATTGATGGCGAGTTATTTTTGAATAGAGAGAAAGTGCTTGAACTTTCCTTCCTCCTCTTTCTTTTGAAATCTCTGAGGGAAGGGAAGACAAGGCCTAGGAATGGGCTTCAGCTTTTGTAGCGCATCTATAGCATCACTCACCCTATCCATTCCATGATCATATCTGGTATCCACATCCTTTACCATAATCGTCTCCTCTTAAATATTATTCTCAACAACTAGCACAGGAGGATCAATAATGGTGCTCTTACAACCACAAGTAGTAACCATCATGCACTACCCATCATTCTTAGGATTCCAAACTATGTTGATAGGTTTTACAACCCACTGACGCTGATTTAGTTGGGTCAACACTTGACCAAACTATTACTCAAGTGGTTTGATAGCAATAGAATAAGACTTGATTTTCTAAATAATACTGGATATCTCATATTTCATCCCCCTTAAAGTCTCATCTTATGTCTTAACTTTCTTCAATAGAAGATCAAACATCTCCTCAACTCTTGAGCTACTCGCATCTATGTTGTGGTTATGTGGTGGCACATAGGGACCATTCCAGTAACCATCTCTATGACCCTAATTTGCTTTTTTAACTTGGCCCCGATTCTGGTCATAGTATCCCTCATGGTTGTCTATGAAAGCTCCATGTCAATTGAATTTTTGACCTTGGTTTCCTTAACCATATCGCCAATAGTCCTAATTAGATATTTGGGTGTTCGTCTAGAAACCCCTTGTCTGATCAAAAATTAAACAAGTGTCCTCCTCATTATATGGGTCATAATACATGGGTGCACGTGGAGACTGATGAACAACTATATTAACTCGCTCTTGATTCTACTTCATTATCACCTCCATGCTTGTATAAATATGGGAAACCATAATGTGCTGCCAAAATATAGCACTTTTGATGCTTAACACTTTAGTATTTTATGTGTTCTCAATGCAATTTTAGTTATTTTTTTGTGTTTTTGTGTTTATGTTTCCAGGATTATAGGTTGGCCATGATTTGGGAAAAATTGCACAAGTTGTTAGTTTTTGCAGTTGTACAAGACCTTACACGAGTCGTAGATCATTATGAAGTTGAGTTCTACAAACATGCAGATGCGTCATGAAGCAATTTTTATGAGTCATAGACCACCTTTTGTACCCTTAGGATCAGAGAAGTGGACTTGTAGGAATTTCATTAGATGAAACCACCTTTATAGGTCGTAAATCACTTTATGAGTTGTGAAGGGATATTGTAGAAGAGAAATCCAAAATTTTATTAGCTAGTTACGAGACCTCAACTATAAGTCATAGAGGACACTACAAGTCATGGAGTGCTTTTGTGGAGTTTGCCGACCAGTTTTCCTAATTTTTTGAGGACTTATTATTAAAAATTATAAATAGATTTTTTAGGTTATTTTTTTGAAAGAGAAGTTAGTTCATGTCAGTTTTCAGTAGTTTTAGGTTAAGTGCTCACAGAACTCAATATTCTTAGAGAGAAAAAGTTGTGAGAAAGTGTTTGAAATACTTGTGCTTTAATTCAATCTTCAAGCTTGTGATTTTCATTGACATTGAATTTGCTTGATCTTAATTCAGTTATGCCAGTATTTAATTATGTCTTCTCAATTCATAATCTCTTTATCTACCCAAAGCATGAGTAGCTAAATCCATAACTAGGGTTGTGGAAACCATGAAGAATTAGCAAAGTAAAACCAGATAATTCACAATTCTTAGAAGGATGATGTTTATCAAACTCGAGCTTAGTAGGCATGTAGTGAACGTAATTAATGCTTATGTGACCCAAGTAGGCATAGATGAGGAAGTCAAAAGGATATTTTTGGAAGATTTGGATAAGGTTGTGCTAGGTATATCAGAGACAGAAAAAATCTTCATTGGGGGTGACTTTAATAGGCATATCGAGGTGACTGCTAGCGGGTTTGATGGTGTTCATGGAAGTTTTGGTTTTGAGGAGAGGAATGGAGGTGCCACATCTCTCTTAGATTTTGCTAAAGTCTTTGAATTAGTTATTGCTAACTCATGCTTCTCGAAGAGGGAATATCACCTTTTGTTATACGGTAGCTAAGACCAGATAGATTAATTACTTCTCCGAAAGGGTGATAGAAGTTTATGTAAGAATTGAAAGGTTATTCTGAGTGAAAATATCTCCACTCAATATAGGCTTCTAGTGATGGATTTAGAAATCGAGAGAGAAAAGAAAAAGAAGGTTATTTATTCCCAACCGAGGATTAGATGGGGGTACCTTACTCCTACACTTTCTCGAGAGATAGAAGAAAAGTTGATAAACCTAGAGGCTTGGAGTATTAGCAAAAATGTGAACAGTATGTGGGACACTACTATTGGTTGTATTAGAAAGGTAGATACCAAGGTGATAGGGGTTTTGAGAGGGGCCTTTGGTGGATGTTAGGGCCATTGGTGGTGGAATGATGAAGTTCAGGGCAAAGTGAAAGATAAGACGGTTACTTACATGAAGTGGTTGGAGTGTAGGGATGAAGACGAAAAGTGAATGCTTAAGGAGATATATAAGATGGCTAAGTCAGAAGAAAAGATAGTTATGACAAGTGCCAGGACAGCAGCGTTTAAGCTCCTATATGAGGAGTTAAGTGATAAAGGTGGGGACAAAAGATTGTATAGGCTCGCTAAAGAGAGGGAAAGGAAAACTCGCAACTTAGACCAAATGAAGTACATCAAGCATGAGGAGGGTGAGGTGTTAGTGGATGATACTTCCATTAAACTAAGGTGGCAAGCTTACTTTCACAAACTTTTAAATGAAAAAAGGGATAGAGATATTGAGATGGGTGAGTTGGCACACTCCAAAAGTCATCAGGATTTTGGTTATTATAGGTTGTTGAAAGTTAAGGAGGTTAGAGGGGATATTAGTAGGATTAAAAGACGGAGCCTATTGGACCCAACGAGATTCTAGTATATTTTGCGAAAAACATGGTTAAGGATGGCATAGAGTAGTTGGCTAGACTATTCAATGTTATTATGAAGACAGCCAAGATGCCAGATGAATTAAGGAGGAGTATAATGCTTCCTTTGCATAAAAACAAGGGGGATATTCAAAACTGTAACAATTATAGTGGTATTAAGTTGCTAAGTCACACTATGAAGGTCTGGGTGAGAGTGGTGGAGATGAGGGTGAGAAGAGTAATGTCTATTTCATAGAATCAGCTTACATTCATGTTGGGATGATCAACTACTGAAGCTATTCATCTTGTTTGGAGATTATTGGAGAAATATATTGAAAGAAACAAAGACATTCATATGGTGTTCATTGATCTCGAGAAAGCCTATGACAAGGTTTCAAGGGATGTCCTTTGGAGGTGTTTATAGGTGAAAGGTGTCCTTATGGCATATATTAGGGCGATAAAGGATATGTATAATAGAGCCAAAACTCGGGTAAGAATGGTAGGAGGAGACTCTGAGTATTTTCCTACTGTGATGGGACTCTATCAAGGATATGTGTTGAGCCCTTTCCTATTAGCCTTAATAGATAAGTTGACGTGATCTATCCATGAGGAGGTTTCATGGTGTATATTATTTGCAGATGACATAGTAATAATTAATAAGACTCAGACTAAAGTTAATGATAGGTTGGAAGCTTGGAGACACGCCTTGGAGTCCAAGGGACTCAAACTGAGCAGGACCAAAATAGAATTAGTGTAAATTCATGTTTAGAAGGATGATACAAATATTGACATGAGGCTTGCCACTCAACCTATCCCCAAGAGGGAAAACTTTAAGTATCTGAGGTCCATCATCCAGAGTAGTGGTAAGATCAATGATGATGTCACACATCGTACTAGGGAAGCATGGACTAAATGGAGGCTTGCCTTAGAAGTATTGTGTGATAAAAAGATACCACCTAAACTCAAAGGTAAGTTTTACAGAATGGTGGTTAGATGATCTCTGTTGTATGGGGTGGAGTGTTGGCCAATAAAAATGCACATATTCAGAAGATGCATGTCATAGAGATAAGGATGATGAGATGGATAAATGGTCACACTAGGAGTGATAAAATTAAGAATAAGACTATTCGGGAGAAGTTAGAGGTGGCCCTGGTGGCTGATAAGCTGAGAGAAGCAAGACTAAGATGGTTTGGATATGTACAAAGAAGGAGTATGGATGCTCCTTTTAGGAGGTGTGAGGTGTTGGTTCTGGGAGCTACATGGAGGGGTAGAGGTAGATTAAAGAATTATTGGGGGGAGTTGATCAAACAAGACATGCTAAAACTTGATCTCACCGAGGACATGACCTTAGAAAGCAATAGAGGTCAAGACTAAGAGTAGCAAGCTAGTTGGTTGATAGGTTAGGTGGATGTCTGGCCTTAAGAAATAGTGGGGTAGTAGGAGAGTCATGTTTTATATCATGTTTGTCATTATCTTTCATATTTATGATTAATTTATTGTATTTATATATTGTGCTTTTTATTTTTAGTCACCCTTTCTTTTCCCTTACTTTCCTTTTTGTCATATCTAGTTTATTTTGCTTATGGGTTTTTAGAAGAGGATCCCCAGGAAATAGCCTTTCTACTTCTATAAGGTAGTGGTAAGGTCTGCGTACATTCTACCATCCCCAGACCCCACTTGTGGGATTTTACTAGGTATGTTATTGTTGTTGTATATGCATGTATTAATTAACTCTCTTCGTTTTGCATATTTTCTGAATAGGAAAATAGATTAATTAATAGGATTCAATTGATGTGTTCTCATATAATCAACAAAATTGGGCCACTGGGAGGTTGTATTGGGATTTAGCAATGGGTAGTAATGCACACTATGGAGATGAGCCAAGTCGCATAGTGAAATTTGCCTCTCATCTTTCACCAAAGGGCTTAGTGAGATTAAATTACCATTCTACATGTTATACACTAGACAAGAATTAGGTTATCTAGGATACTGAGTTGGGGAATCATGAGGAAAGAAATACTCTAGTTGCTTTCTATTATTGATTTTTCTCTCGTGATAGTTAGTTAATTTATTTTCTCATTGATTATTTCAGACCGCCCCCTCTGGGGAATTGAGATGGTTAACTACTAGAATTGCATAATAATAAATTTGTCTTGAGTGTACATATTTTGTGTGGGTTTGACCCTAACCTTGGTTAGGTTCTATTTCTTGACAGCGACTGCGTTATCCTCTAAAAAGGAGGTTTAACTTAGGAGATATCAAGATTTTGGTGCCGTTGTTAGGGAATCCAGCTAGACTTAGTAAATTTACTAATGATTTGAGTGTTAATCCTTAGTTCACTTTATTTCACTTTTGTTTTTGCTTTTGTTCTTTGTTGGGTGTATGAGTAGTATATGCCTAACACTTGGAGTCAAGGCAAGCCCTTAACTCCATTTGATCATGAGATTCATAGAAGTACAAGAAGAATGGCCCAAGACAATGCCAACAACATGGCCAATGCAGCCCTAAATTAGAACAATAATGAAGAGGATCGAAATATGAACCCACCTCCTTTGGATGACATTCCACAGCCTCAGGATTTCAACGCCACTGCTTACAATTGGAATTAGTACAGGTTGAACCCTATGGACATGGATATGACTAGAGATATTGTGTTGCCACCACTATCGACAGACACAAAGTTCACAATCTCTAGTTTCTTAATTTAGGTTCAGTCGAATTGTGGGTTATTTGCGGGCTTACCATCAGAGGATCCACATAGTCACTTGTATAATATGGCATTTTGATTGTAAGAGTGTGATGGGGACATACAATCTGTCTATGGATGTTGTGGGACTTCATGTCTTCCTATTTTCTCTTACAAGCAATGCTGTATTGGGCCTATCTGAGCTCCCGCACAGTTCAATCACCAACTGGGTAGACTTGCAGAAGGCCATTTTGGAGAGGTACTTCCCTATATCAAAGAAGCTCAAGTTGAAGGACTAGATTAATAACATCAAGCAACTTCTTGGTGATTCGATAAGCACTACTTGGGAGCAGTTTACAAAATGTCTGAGGAGCATCCCTGATGACAAGATAGTTGATGATGCCTTGGTGGAGATCTTATATTATGCCTTTGATGAGAATAATCAGGCCTGTGCAGACACTATCATTGGGGTCATGTTTCTAGATCAACCATTTGAAAGGATTGTAGAGCATATAGAGCAAATGGTCAAGATGAATCATGCGTGGGGGTAGTGGGATAGAGCTTGCACAAAGAGTTCATATATTGTCAGTGTAGGGTCAGAGGAAGCCAAAATTAATGAAGAAATTATGCAGCAGATTACTCAAATTCACAATAGCATGGATGTGGTAATAAAGTAGAACCAAGAAATTACGAATGCAGTAGTTCACCAACCCTCACGTGCACTATGTACAGAGAGCCATACTATGAGGAGGACACATGTTTTATGAATGATCAAACAGGGGGTTTACAGACTAATGTCGAAGGGTCCAATCAGGACTATTGGCGCCAGGGTCAAGGAAACTAAGATCAGAACTTTAGCAGAGATAGAGCTTACAGGGACAATGACGGAGGTAATTATGAAAGGGACAAGGGTCCAGATACAGATTAGGGCCGCAAAGAAGGCTTCAAAATAGTCCTTTTGTGCAATCAGACAACCACAACACAAGTACACATAATTCTAGAATTGAGAAGATGTTTGATTGCCTATTGAAGAAGGTTGGGAACCAAGATAAGACCCTATAATGCATGAAAATAGATATCTCTAGTATCAATCTAAAGATAGAGTCTCATTTTGTGGCTATCAAACAACTAGAACAATAGTTTGGTCAGGTTTCAACCAGTTGAATCAACGCTAAATAGGTACACTGCCTAGTAATATAGTGCAAAATTTGGAAAATAAAGGGCAGTGTATGGTGGTCACCACTTGGGGTTGAAAGAGCATAATTAACCCTCCTATGCTGGTGGATGTGGAGGATGTTTGTATGGAGATGGTTACAGCAAAGAATACAAATGAAAGAGATGATTGTGGTAAAGGTGGGATGAGTGAAGCAGTTTAAGTATCATAGAGGTTTAAGCTCATCCCTAGGCCTCCTCCTCCCATCCCTTAGAGACTCAAAAAGAGGGGAGGAAGGAAAGTTCAAGCACTTTCTCTCCATGCTAAAGTAGCAATCTATCAACATCCCTCTCATCGAGACTTTGGAGAAAATGTCAAGCTATATGAAGTATATGAAGGACTTGGTCATCATAAAGTGTGCTGTGATTCAGAAGCTTTGTCAAGACCTTCAATATTCTAGTGCTATCACTACGAAGTCGTTAGCTCAAAAGTGTGAAGATCCATGTGCTTTCACCATACCTTGCACTATAGGAGATGTAGAGTTCACAAGGGCACTATATAATTTAGGTGCCAGTATCAACTTGATGCCCCATACAATCTAAAAAAAGCTTGGACTAGGAGCCCCTACTCCAACTACCATGTAGTTATTAATGGCAGATCGAATGGTGAAGAAGCCTGTGGGGATACTCTATGATGTGCTTGTTAAAGTGAAAAAATTCATATTCCCTACAACTTTGTGATTTTAGATTATGAAGTCGACTTCGACGTCTCAATCATATTGACAAAACCATTCCTAGCCACTGGACGAGCCTTAGTGGATATGCAAGTTAGTTAACTCAGGTTTATTGAATGATGAAGAAGTTGTCTTCGATATCCGTCAGTCCATGAAGCATCCAGATGAGCTTAAGAGTGAAGTTTGGGCAATTGGTGAAGTATGAGTAACCAATTTTTCCAAGTCTTGCCGCTACAATATATCAGGTGCTACTTGGGAGGCAACCCAAGGTTTTTGATGTAATAGTGTAGTTATAGATTTATTTTCTATTTTTGGATTCATAGGTAGTTTATTTCTTGTATCTGATTGTAATTACAGATAATGGGTTGGTTGCATATAGGGTAACAGTGTATTTTATGAAGCGTATATAGGTATAGGGCTAAGTCAGTCATGTTAGCTGGGGAAGAGCATCAGACTGAGTCTTTATGACTGGGTCTACGAGTCGTAAAACACTCTATGACCCATCTCGTAGAAATTTTCAGTAAGCAGGAAAAATATGCGCTCCAGTCTACAAGCTAAGTTTATGAATCGTAGATAAAAGTACGAGTAGTGAATAGGGCTCACAGACCCAGGTAAGTTTTTTAAAATTTTGCTAAATGTTGAAGGTTCTACGAAATCATAATCTACGAGCCGTAGAACCATCTACGACTCACAATCAGAGTTTCATAAACCAAGGCCCAGAAAAATTCCAGTTGACCCTGTGAAGTATAAAATGCAAGGGTCAGATAATTTTAACCCCACATTTGACCTAAAATTACAAAATCTACCAAACCTACCCCATACCCTCTAAATTTTGACCATCCTTTTCTAGTTAAAATTTTAGTGACCTAGGGTTTTGTGCCTACCCATCTCTCTCATCTTCTTCAAGTTATATCTAAATTTTTGGTGAGTTTTTGATTTAATTAAACCCTTAATTTACCTTATTTAATTGATTAATTTGGAAATCATGTAAGGTATGGTGTGTAGGAATGAAACCTATGCATGAATTGAACTTTGGATTAAGTGTAATTAGGTTGCCCATTCTTGATTATTGCCTAAGACCAAAATTGGGCAGTTTTGTCTTAATTGTTTTTGGTTTATTGTTTGTGTTTATTGAGTCACCCACCATATATTATTGAATGATATTGAATGAGATTGTTCTTGTGGAACTAGTGGTGAGGACATAGATACATAATGTTGTGTTAGTTAATTATAAGTGGTCGAAATTGTGGGATAATTTGTGATAAATCATATTTTTCGATAAGGTGTGTATGTATGGAAGAACATATTGGGGATAGGGTTGCACTATTGAAATCATGTGGGTGCTTGTATTCTTGCTTCAATGCTAATAATTAGTTGGTTGAAATAGTCTTGTGGACGTCTATGTGATGAACTCAGGAACTCAGGCGACTAATTTTTCTAGTTCACGAGTGGCTTTTATGACCCATGGTATGATCCACGAGTCATAATTGCCCCTCGTGAACAATTCCAAAAATTTGATGTTTCTAAGTATCTATTAGACGATATTTTTAACAAGTTGTAGATCACTCTACGGCTCATATATAGGTCTTGTAGGTCTCTTTCTGAGTTTAATTACTCACTAGAATTTGCTACGACATGACTCTGTGACTTATAAACTACTTTACAAGTCATCCCTAGTCTCGTAAACATTTCCAGTAACTAAACTTGTTTTCAACCACTTGATGAAAAGGCTTTTTATGACTTATAGTATCCAATACAACATATAAAGGTGCTTTTTACATCCTATCTGCAACTGAACTCACATGAATTTTGCATTTTGATTCTTTATTTTTGGGCTAACCATGGTATATATGTGTTGATGTTTCAGGTACTATGGCCCCTAAAGCTAAAAGAGATGTGATTATGGCCCTACATGGAATGCTTAGGGATGAGCCTTTAGATACAAGGCAGACCCCTCAGTCGAGTGGTTCACTAGAGATTCTAAATGTGAGACCAGACCCCGTGGTTGCTCGACCACAAACAAGAGCTGCAGCCAGAGCTGGACAGATACAGGCTCCAGTTACTAATCCTTCCCAGTCTGAGGAGGGAGACAGTGACGGGAGCAGTATACCATAGATAACTCCATCTGAGTAGGAGTCTAGTTTTGGGGAGGGCTCTAAGGATAGATTAGAAATAGAGTCTTCTTCCGCACTATCATCATCATCTGCACCAAATGCCCTCAGTAACCAGAAGTTTGTTGAAGGTATGGAGGTGATATACTTAGAAGGTAGGGCAAAAGAGCGGGGCAAGCCAAAAGAGCATGGCAAGCCGACCTATTCCACCTATTTAGAGCCAGAGTGATATCTAACAGACTTAGTCGTGTCCTCGGCCTCCAGGATATGATGATACAATATGGGTTTCAGTAGCTGACAGAGTCTCTTGGATGGTACTTGCTGACTATGGTAAGGGAGTTCTCCTCATCATAGGTAGCCACCATCCAGCTCACTCATCCCAAGGGAAAGAAACCCTCTCACTTAGCCCAAGCTAACAAAGACACGAGTGAGGGGTTAGCGGGTAGACATATTAAAGGCGACTATTTGTCGTATGCTATTTGGACCAGAATATTGGTCCTCCAAATCCACTACAGAGTTTGATTATACGGTGGAACAAGCTAAGAACCTACTTATATGAAGGATGTTGAGCAATGATCCACATTGATAAACCTTCTTGGGGCGTCACTCATATGGAGCCTATCATCAAGGCTTCGCTTAGCTTCCCCACCAAATTTTGGTGGGCTATTTTTTGTTAATGTATTCATCTAAATCTCACCAATAATGCTTTCATATTAGAGCATGCAGTTTTGGTTTTTAGCATCTTAGCTGGCTATGATATTGATTGGGCTCACCTTATACGCCGAGCAGATACGTGAGGCTGCACGGACAAGGGAAACCTCCATCCCTTTCCCGTGTTTGGTCTATAGGTTCTATCTAGAGTCTATGGTGGAGATACTACACTAGCTGGACTAGATGATTGAGGCCCAGCACACTTTGGAGCCTATCCTGATCAAGGTTGATGAGAACCCGCTGGCACTACGGTGAGCACAACCTCAACCTATGGCAGAGATGTTCACCCCAGTGCCACCACCTGAGGGTTCTGAGACTAATACCGCTACTACTGCTGCTACTACTACTGAGGAGAGGCTCCCGCATCACGAGGTAGATGAGTAGAAGAAGCCCACTATTGCTACTCCTGCACCAGAGGCAATTACTCCACAGGATACTACTGTGTGCATGAACTCTATGTACCCCATTTCTATACAAACCATAGCTCAGAGGTTAGTACATGCTGAGGTGAAGTTGACTTAGCTTTTTCAACAGATTAGTCTATAGGTCCGGTAGGCTATTTCAGACTTACAGGGTTAGATGCAGGCATTTGTTGTTGTTGTAATTTAGGATCGTATTTCGACCATAGATACCTACATCAACGCTTTCAAGGATAGGGTATAGAAGAGATTAGACGAGGCTTGGCCTTTAGACTTGTCAGCCCGTTAGACCCCGTAATTAACTAAATGGAGGTTAATTGCTCATTCGGGAAAAATTTTATGATTGAGGTGTATTTTAAATTCTACTAACTTATGGTGCGGGATTATGGGATCAAGTGAATTTTTGCGAGTAAAGATTTAGTTGAAGTCAGGAGTCCTTAATTGGATTAAAATAGAAATGTTTGGGGACCTAATTGGTCAATGGGCTAACTAGGAGCCCTTATGTTGCAATTTTTAAAAGTTGTAAGTCTATATATATCCTCTTGAGTTCAAAA
>JAOTQJ010137583.1:0-41045 GCA_025642045.1 Solanum sejunctum | reverse complement strand
TTTACGTATTTCTAAGTTTTTGAAACTAGTTTTTATGCATATGATTCTCACGACTCTGTTCGTGCCCTTTTGGTGTCGTTCACTAGTTCCTGGGCCAGTTATTTTGTGTGCATGTATAATTATATGTATTTATGTATATATATTCCGAAGTAGGTTGGATACGGCAGGTTGTTTTGCCCATGGGACAACTTTTCTTAGCTTAGAGACATAAGGACCTGGGCTTGGGATGGCATCATGAAGTGTGAGTGCTGGGCCTAGTTCACCCCGGCTCATGGGAGTGCGTGGCACCATCGCCTCGGCTCAATTAACGGGCATGATGACCTTTATGCATTATGATACGTGAAATCTTAGTGCCATCGCCCTAGTTCACCTATCCTATGATGTGAGTGCTTGGCCGCTGCTCACCTCAGCTCTCTTGGGTTACAGTTGGGACTTATGTTGGAGTTGTCAGAGATTTGAAATTTCTGGTGTTAGGTTGTGGTATGGCGCGAGTTTGGAGGTCACCATCGTTCCCATCCGATAAGCATTATTTTGATGATTTAAAAAGCGAAATATTCATTTATGTTTGCATACAGGTTTGAGTTATACATTTTGTTTGAATTATTATTTCCGTTCATATTTTATGCTTTCTGCTTTACATACTTAGTACGCATTTCGTACTGACCCTCTACCTTCGGGGGCTACATTCATGCCCGCAGGTACAGACGAATAGGTTAGAGAGCCATCTTCTTAGGATCTCTGCCTACCGTTGAAGTGCTCCCTTGCCTCAGGAGCAGTCTGTTGGTATATACATGTTTTTCTTATTTTCTGTGCTTTGCATTGGTATATATGTTCAAGGGTATGACGGGGCCCTGTCCCATCTTATGATCCATTTTGTGTGTTTAGAGGTCTGTGGATACATGTGGGTGTGGGAATTATGTTGGTGTGACTTCGTTTGTATGATACGTTTATTGGGCGGCTCTGCCGCAGTGGTGACCTTGTCGGTCCGCATATATATATGAATAGTGATGTTTATTGTTGTTGGGTTCGTTGTTTGCAGGTGAGTCTAGTTAGTAAAACAGAGGAAACTCTGCCAAAATTTTGAGAAATTCCTTAGTTATTATGAATGGAAATTCGGTTTAGTGTTTGTCTGGGTGCCCAACCAGCACTAATCACGGCCCTTGGGTTGGGTCGTGACATAAATCATACTTCACCTTATGGGAACATATCCCATTTCATATGAAGCATCCTTTCTTATGGGAATACATCTCATTTTGGATAGGATTTTCACAAATCACAAATTAAATCAAATCATTTCTTCTCCTTATGGGAACACATCCCATTTCCGAGGCATCTTTCATTAGGGGAACACATCCCATTTCAGAAAGAACCCTATGCTAGGAACACAGTTCAAGTAAAGAGCGCACCACCACCCCAATCCATCGGTACAAAGTCGTCATCCCACAAGAATACTTATAATATACATATACATACTTTCAAAGAGGCAATAGTCAGTTTTCAAATCATTTCAATGCACAATTGGGCTTAAAAGCCAAGTACCATTCATAATAATTCATACTTAGGATCAAATGCCAAAATCATAGTTTCATAATCATTATAATCATGCATAGGAATAGCCCATTCATACAAAAAATGGTGCAAGCACCCAAAATTCTCAAAGAGCCAAAACCAAAGATGTATATGTGATCACAATATTGTGATAACCAATATTTTATCAAAATCATACCATAAAATAGAATTGGGCTTAACCCATAATATAGTTTCTCAAAATAATCCATGCACATGAATGCATATGCTATGAACTATGAGAGAGTGACATGGGAAATTAAGACTAATTCAAAAATCAACTTTCATAATATGAAATTGAAGTGAAAACAATAATTAATTCCATATTTAAATCCATAATGTAATCATCCATGCCTAAATAAGTCTTAAAGGGGACATGCATACTTATAATTTCATAAACCCAAAGTAAATCCTCATATAATGGTTTAAATCACATTAAAATCATCAAATAAACACTACCCATGCATCAATAAAATTTTATGAATCATAATATTCAAAACCCCAAATCAAGGTAAGCAAAATCCATGTAGGTTTTCTTAAAAATAATTTTGGGTCTCCTTGATTGGAAGGAATCAAGGATCAACCCACATACCTAAGACTTTGAGTTTCTTGATATTGAGTTGTGAAAGGCTTGAAGTTTGGAAGTGGGTCTTGGAATCTAAAACTTGCTCTTGAGTTTCCTTGAATTTGTATTAGGGTCTTGATGGAGGATCTTGAGAGAATTGAGAGTGTATTAGAGATGCGAGTAATGAGTTTGATCCATTGGAATAGCATTTAGGTCTTTTGGTGAGGTTAAGATAGCATTGGAAGTCTAAAAAGATTATTAGAGTAATTAAAATTTACGAAAATTCCATTAGTGAACAGATGGAAAATTTGACAAAGTGTGGACTTACTAGAGGCTTGGTTGGCCATGTAGCACTCCACAGGTCATGCAGAGTGCCCGTCAAGAGGGCTTAGAAATATAAATGGGAGTTGGGAACACTTAGAAAAATTTCACGTCTCGTCACTTTGATGGACCACTTCACGGGCCGTTTGATGTTTCATGGTCTATTTAGTTATCTGTTGCACCACACTTACGCACGAAAATATGGCCAGGAAAATTCACATCCAGGTGCCATGGGCCATCAGACACCACAAGACCCATCAAGGGTACCTGTGGCACCACCCTTAACAAAATTTTCCCCAAGTCCAACAAGCTTCCCTTGACATGCTTTGTGCCCATCCACACGGTTAGTGGAAGGCCACACGGCCCGTGCCACTGGCTGTGTCACCTTTATTAGTACCAAAAATGGTCCTTTCCAGTCCTAGCTAACCCAAATGGCCCATCAAATTGTCCATTTGACATCACCTCATAGGAGGGTCTCACGAAAATGATCATGACTCCTTCATCTAACATCAGAATAAGTCTAAACCAGGTGTATTTCAAAGCTAAATCAAAGGGCTTCTTATTTCTTAGGCTAAAAATGGCCTTTTCTAACCCAAGCCATCCAAATGGTTCATCCAAGGTCACACTTCCTGTCAAACTATCCGTGTGACATCACTGCACAGGAGGGTCTCACAAAAACGATCGTAACTCCTTCATCCGATATCAAAATAAGGTGAAACTAAGTGCATTGCAAAGTTAAAGGGCTTTGATTTTACATGTCATAGGCCACCTAGTTCCAAGTTTGCTAAATTTATGCTCCTTTAAAGTTGACCCTTCTATTGGTACTTATATCGAACTTAGACAATGTAAATCCCTTTGAACTTGGCTTGACGTAGGGGGCCCATGATAATCTTAAACAAAACACATAAGCATGAATAATCCGGGTCCTTACACATCGGGATTCAAGTCATAGATCCATGTAAGAATTATATATGAAACATATACAATAATGTTTTTTCATAAACTAGTTTTTAGACAAGTGCATTGCACATGTTATCCATGGTCATTTGTAAATTTAGTAGATCACATTATTATTAAGTAGGCCTTATCCACTAGTGACACATTTTAATTCCTTGTAGACCTAGGCTTAAAGTGGAAATATAACTAAGGGATTAAGCCATTATAAATGGTATCAATGTCACTGCTACATAAGCCTTGTTAATGTGGGTCCTAATTTAATTGAGTTAAGAAAAATTCTGATATGGCAAGGCAAACCTTAGTGCTCAGTTTAGGCAAATCCTATAAAGTAGAAAAAGTCTTAATAAGGACCAGGAGTCCTTTAGAAGGAATGTATATGACACTCTAGCTTAGAATAAGAAGTTCCACTTCGGAAAGCGCAAGAGAGATGTCGAGTACATAAGTAAGCAAGCCTTACCTTCTAGTGACATATTTTAAAGTTATGAGGTCCTAATCCTAAAGTGAATAATTTCACTAGTGGGCTAGACCATTACACCATCGTTCAAATTTTGATGGTCATTTTGGTATTTTTACTCCTAAACTTTAGAAGATATTGTATCTCCTGTCACTTGAAGCCTCCCTATTCTTCAAGAACTTTAGAGTTTTAAATTGTACTTTAAACTCGTTGAATTTATTCCATCAATGATATTTCATGTAAATTTTGTTTTTTCTTTTTGGTTTTCTTGTCTAATAGTACTTATTATATTTCATTCCCTTATTTGTAATCATATGGATTATTTGTTATTCTGTGTTAATTACTATTTTTTGTAATATTTGTTTTGTATATCTTTTGCTCTGTTATATCCTTATAATCGTGCTTTTAATACCACTATTCTTTTGTCCCGATGGTCTGTTAGATATATCCTCTATACCTCATAAATTTATCAGAAGGTCTGTATACATCTTATTCTTCCAAACTTCATTGTATGGGATTGGGTTAGATTTGTTGATGCTGTAACTTTTATGTTTGAGGTTCTTATTTAAAGTAATTACTATATTTTACTTCCTTATCTGTAATCATATATTTTCTTTGTAATCAGCGTTTATTACTATCTACTATTCGATTTGATTTATATCTCTTTTGTTCTCTTATTTAGTTAAAATTATGCTTCAGATTTCAACATACCTAATAAGGGTAGGGGTAAGATCTACGCATATCTTAACCTCTCAAGACCCCACTTTGTGAGATTCCACTAGGTATGTTATTGTTGTAATATCGAAATATGAGGACTTGTACAATAAGTGAAATTGGCACGCATATATAAGTGGAGGACACACCAAGAAATTTTGCCAGTGCGCTTTTCATATCAATATCATCTACTAAGATATGTTTTACATCCTGTTGGCATTGTAAGAATAGTGATAAAATAAATGTGAGACTCTAGATTAATGAAGAGCCTAATGGAAAATCCAAGATATAGAAGCTCATTAAAATTATTGAACCATCATAGTGCCAATCCTTGAAATGTCCTGAGAATCTCGGAGTGATTAAGATATAACCTCAATGTCTCTTGATTCATGGAATATGTATGAACCCTTCCTTTCCAAAGAAGAGAAGAAGTCATTTCTACATATGAAAAGAGAAGAACAATATTGCTAGTTCATATGGTTCATTCCCACTGAACCTAATACTAATAATTTGATTTGCTGATGGCATATTTTGATATCACATGCTTTGATCAAGTAAGATTGTGCACAAAGATGTTGTGAGAAACATTAAAGTTTCCAACATTAAAATCTTATGAAGGATGAGCTATGGAATAATGTGCGTAGGTTTGTTTGTTCAATGAGGATTATTAGTCACTCAAAGATTCTCAGGAAATCTCAAGGATTGGTACTGTAATGATTTACTAATTTCATCAAGCTTCCATATCTTGGATATGTCATTAGGCTCTTCATTAATCCAGGGTCTTACATTTATTCGTTGGCAAATTTTTACAAAGCCAACTGGATGTAAAATAAATGTTAGTAGATGATATTGACATGAATAATAGGCACGATTTCGTGGTGTATCCTCCACTTTTAAACACAATGAGTATCTATTTCTCTTATGTTATAAGTAGTAAGCGGCAAACTTGAAAGTAACAACAACGACATCATACCCTATGTAATCCCAAAATGTGGGGACCAGAGTGCGTAAGATGTAGGTTGACCTTACCCCTACCTTTATAGGGTATAACAGTTATTTCTGACAGACCGTTTACTCCAACAGAAAGTGGAATACGAAGCCTGATTATAAGGTAACAAGAGAAAAAAAGAGATACAAAGAAATTAGAGCAATAGATAGTAAAAAAAACACCAAATAATAAGGAGAATAGATGATTGTGAACATGAAAATAAAATGAAGTAATTAATTTTAGACAAGAACCTCAAACTTAAATTTCACAACAGACACAATAAAATCCCACAAAATGGGGTCTTGGAGAATAAGATATATGTTGGCCATCCCATACCTCTATGGGAGTAGAGAGGTTAATTCCAATAAACCATTGGCACAAACGAAAACTTGAATAAAAAGTACAATTATAAGGATATGACAAAGCAAAAGGATATGCAAAACAAATAGTAATTTACACTGAATATATAAAATATGGTTATGAATAAGGAAATGAAATACAATAATTATTGTTAGATAAGAAAATCACAGAAATTGAAATGGAAAAAAGAAAGTACATGAAACACCATTGATGGAATCAATTCAACAGGTTTAAAGTTCAATTTGGAACCCTAAAGTTGATGAAGAATGGGGAGGCTTCAAGTAATAGGAGGAATTTTTTCTCCTAAAAGTTAGTAGTTTCCTAGCTCTCCAGAGATATTATTATCCATTTTAGGTCTAGGACGTCATCACATTAAATTGCATTTGTTGCATCCTAAAAAATTATATGGATGAGAGATTGCTCATATAAGCATTGCTCTTAACCCACTTGGAAAATTTAAGATCAAAATCATGATAAGTGTAAAAAAAACAAGAAGGGTAGAAGTCTTGGTTGAATTTTAGGCCAATCGAATAAAAGTAATAAATTTTCAAAGTTAAAATTTAGAAGCAGAAAGGTGGACGACCACTCTGTATCGTAGAGGTGCCCGAGAATAGGTCAAATGTTTTTAATTTCAATGGCCCCAGATGGTTATCATACATTTTCATAAATAAAGAACCAAAATGAACGCCCAATGCAATGTAGAGTGGTTTCACATCCAATTTCAAATTTGTACAGTTATAATGAGAGGTATTCCAGACTTTTTACGTTGCTCCTAAACTTACTTCATAACTGGTGTAGGTCATTCCTAACTAAAGAACTAGGTTAAGGAGAGGAGAAAAGCAATTTAAGTGGTTGAAGCAAATTCCACCGATATATGGTGTCATCCTTCAACTCACATATGTAAGGCAAACTAAATCATGGATTAGTCCTTCCATGTGCCCTAACAATGTGATAGGTTGATTTGTGATAGGGTTGAGCCTTCTATGATTTGTTTCCTTGAGAATTTCTGATACGCTAACATATTTATATATGATATTGTATTAGTAATGGTTTTCATCGCTTGAATTCTTGAACAAACTAATTACATATCTTATTTTATCAAACTCTAGTCATATTTAGATCATAATTACTTGTCTATATGCCTTTAATCAATTTGAATGCATGAGCTGTGAAGGCCCTTGATGTGATTACAACTGAGTATGAGTGTAGCTTGAATATTACTGAAATTTCTTTTGTGTCTTTCAAAACTTGAAACCCAAATGCTTCAACCTAGCTTCACATGGTCATAAATGTGAGTCTAAAATACTCTTAAAAGATATGATTGTGTATTGATTGGATGATTGATAAGCCAAAAGGCTTAATTGTGACAGAATTGTTGAACTGAGAAGAGTCCTTGTGAGACTTGATTGGTTGGATAGAATTGTACTTATTGGATAGACATTGGATCTTTGGAGGAGTATCAAGCATCGAATTGAGTTAGTATAAATGATGACTCATCAATAACTACTTAACCAGTGTAGGAGAGGATTGGATCAAAAATTTGGTTGTTTCCTTATTTTCCCAAAAAAGGACTTGTTGTGATTGATTGTAAATCTACTGATGGTAAGTCCTTTAGCCTGCCAATACATTGGATGGATGTGGCCATGAAATCACATCATGGTATCAACACTAGCTCATAAGTTATGGTTGTAAATCAGAGAAACTCTCAATAGGATATGATAGTACTCTATATGTTTAGATTGGATTATATATGATTGGTCTCAGTCAAAACCTTTTTCTTGCTTTAGATTTCTGACATTCTAATTGAGTTCCTTATCTTTTTTATTTGAGTTATCTTAGCTAATATTATTCTACTTTGATTCATCTTTCATTTTGTCATATTACGTACTCATGTATTCCACATACGGACATCTATTTGAGCTTGTATCTTTTTATGATAACAGTCATTAAGCATCATCAATAGGCACTTCATTGAGGATCTTACCTTGCTATCAACCTTGGATGAGTCCTCCCTTCTTTCTGAATGTACCCTATTTGTGTTTCTAGTTTTTGAGTTTCGTCCATTCTACTTTGATATGCGATAGTCATGAAAATATAATGAGCACCACATAGACATTATTGATAGAGGTTTCATAGAACAGATGCTGATAGATTATTTTGATGTGTTTAACTCTTGACTAATTCCCTTTCATATTGGTCTTATAATTTAGATTTGGATAAATTATTAAATTTAAAACCTTTACTTTATTTGATCATTGGTTATTCTATTAGACTATAGTATAAATATCTAAACTGAATCTTCCACGGTTGGAGTGATGATATGATTAGGCGAAGTGATTTGCCTTGGGGCCAAAATGATTTTCATGTGCCATCCATACCAAAGGTACCCTTCAGGGGCCCTAAAAACTTGATGTCAGAGCACAGAGTTCAAGAGACCTAAGGTGTCTACGAAGTTGTGTCTAGTAGAGTCTTGCTTTTGGGTATGCTCTACACCATACTTATAATTAGAAGGCTACAAGACATTAATAATTATCTGAATTCTTTTGTACTATGAATTTGTGAAATAGAGTTTAACTCTATAAAAGTTCCTATCCAACTCATACTTTTATGCATTTACAGATCATGCCTCCTAAGCGTACTTCAACCTAAAGGGATACTTCAACTTCCAACACTAAGAATCCTGCAAAAGAGGTGCCTGCTCAGATAGGAACAAGAGGCGAGGTCAAACAACGAGCAAAATTAGGGCTCCTCAGCTGCTTACTGCTCCATTTGTTCCTACTATATAGGCTGATCTAAGAGGATCAATCATTATGCTCACCTAAGCTATAATCACCTAGAGTTGTAATTAGAGTCCATAGGATCCTAGCTCTAGCTCCCAAGAGCCGACTGCTGTAGCAAGACTTTCACCCTTGAATTTTCTTGATAAAATATGGAAAGTGCTAAAAGTCGTGCTGAAATGACCCCAAAAATGCCCAAAAATGTGCCTCAGAAGTGTCTGGAATACTAATTTTTATATATCTCAAAATTCATGCATGATATCAAAAATTGACTTCATATTATTGTTCAGAGGGGAAAATTAAGTGGAAAAATGGTCTAACCTCAATTTTAGAGCAAATGATTCATAATTTCAAATTTTAAAGTGTTAAATTCTAATGAGGTATCCACGATGCAAGTACGATGCGCCAGTATGCATTTTCTGTTCAGTTTTTCAAGTTTGGTCCAAGACTTTTGGGTCTTGGGCCTAAGTGTTCCCGTGCGTGAAAATACCTATACTTAGCTATATTTCACCCTCATATCATTTAAGATATTTTCCAATACTCACTCAAACACTTAGTCAAATATTTCACTCCTAAATTCAAGTTTCAAAATTCATCCAGATCTTAAGGTTCTCATTCGAGCTTCTAGTCTCCATCTCCAATCTTCTTCAAGGATTCTACAAAGCTAAGGTATATGGGTTTCTTTCATGGGTTACTTTCACCCATGATACCCATGCTTTTTTACCAAAAATTACACGATTTAAAGTTGATTAACTCATAAGTCTTATCTATTATGAATTTCACTGCACACTATGTTAGGGTTTCATAAAAGTACGGTTGTTTTAGCATGTTTTGAGTTATAAATCTAAGCTCTTTTATGAGATTTGATGAAGAAATTTGATGTATATTACTTTAGGGTGTTATCAAGTATCCATTGATGGTTTTACATTGAATTTTCTAGCATGATTTTACTCTTGCATTGGAAGATTTTACACTAGCACTGCACACCTGCCAAGCATTTGATAAAATATCTAGATTAGGGTTCTTGAGTTTTTGATGGTCTATTGCATGGTTTATGAGTCAAGTGGCTTATGGTGATGAAAGGAATGTATATATGTGTGCTTAATCATGTAAAGCACCTATGGTATTGCAAGTGAAGTGTTGGGCTCTCATGTTCGTTGTGTTCTTTGGAATGGTTGATGAGTTATGGGGTCCTTATGCTAAGGTTTATTCTCTTGTGAATTATGAAGCCTACTAGAAGGGTTTATGAACTATGCTATATGCTTTAGCCTCTAGTACAAAACCAATTTCTACATGTAGGCATTATCAACTATGTTGTACACCTTATCCTCATGTACGAATCAATGTTATTCACTTACTCTTATCTATAAGAACGGGTCATGAACTATGTTGTACTCCTTACCCTCATGTATGATTTGAGGTTATGCAATGTGCTCATATAAAGGGGTTATGAACTATGTGCTACATCTCACCCTCATAGGCGATGTACGGTTATGTATTATCTCATGCACACATGTAGGGCTTATGACTTATGCTACCTTCTACCCTTATATGCTATTCATTATTTAATGTACTACCCCCTACCTACTAAAAGGGGTTATGACACATTTTATATCCCTCACCCTCTAGTACAAGGTTTTTGGATGATCTAAGCATATCACCTTATTGGGTCAAACAAGCTATGTAAGCATGATTATTTTTTGAATATATTTTGCTCCAAGTATCGTTCATGCATGCCATTTGCTAATATACTATCTCTTGCTATGATTATGTATTTTGATTATGTTGTCTATACTTTGTTGCATTGCATCCTACATACTTAGTACATTCAAATGTACTAAAGTATACTCTATGCCTACATGATATCACCATATAGGAACCGGAGCCCTACTTGATCATCATCCTCCACGTGGCTAGTGCGATCTTTCTCTTAAGCTTGTCGGTGAGTTCTCTATTCCAGGGATAATATTTCTGATCTCATTTCATGTATTAGGACTCTTTTACTTTATTGTATATTTTGACTATTAGGGTGAGCTCGATTGCTTGTCTTGGCCCCTGCTAAGTTCTATATAGAGAGGTGTTGTTAGACAAGATATGTATTGATTCTATGAGCTTTGACTCTCTTGTATCTATGATTTTATATGCTATGAAAGATGTCCTTAGCCCCGTCTATCCCTATTTACAATCTTTTATTGACATTTTATTGCTTTTACGATCAAAGATGTATAATAATATTTTAAGAGGCTTGCTTGTGGTCCCTTCGAGTTCCCCATGTGCCGTGTCACATCTAGGCCCTTGTCTTGGGTCATGACAAATTTGATATCAGAGCATTAGGTTGTTAGATCCTTGTAGTCTAACACACCAAGTCAATTAGAATCTTATTCATAGTTGTGTTGTGCACCACAAATATGAGTAGGAAGCTATCAGATGCTTTAGGAGATATTTCCCTTCTTCATATTCTAAGATTTGCTATGGGGTTGATGTAAGTTTTTCTCCCCTAACAATTATTCTTTGCTATGCTAGTTGATCATGCCTAACACAAAATGAAGAAGAGCCCGCGCTCCTGAGGAACAATCGACCCATGGTGAGCTCTGGGATGCCCTCACCTTGCTAGTTCAAGCTATGGCCCATCAAGTTAATAAAAGGCACCCAAGGTACCCATGCTCGTACCCTAGGATCTAAGGTGAGAGACTTCATTAGGATAAACCAATCGGAGTTCCATGGGTCAAAGGTGGATGAGAACCCACAAGAGTTTATTAACGAGATTTATAAGGTATTGACCGTCATAGGTGTTAGATCGGAAGATAAGTCAGAGTTTGCGGCTTACCAACTCAAGGGGGTAGAACAAATATGGTTTACTCAATGGAAGAAAGGGAAGGGAAACAATAATGTGGTTCTATGGGCGGAGTTTAAGGAGGCTTTTCTTAATCAGTTCTTCCCCCTTGAGCTTAGGGAGGCCAAGATGATGGAGTTTATGAATTTGAAGCAAAGGTCAATGAGTGTGAGGGAGTATGCCCTCAAGTTCAATCAACTCTCCAAGTATGTTCCTCACTTGGTTGCCCACCCAAGGGCTAGAATGAACAAGTTCATGATGGGTGTCTCCAATTTGGTGAGTGAAGAATGTCGGTTCGCTATATTGATTAATGATATGGATGTCCTACCTCATGGCCTATGCCAAACAATTTGAAGGGGAGACGCTTAGGAAGAAGAGGAGTTAAGACTCTAATAGGGCTCAGTATAAGGATTACCAGTTCCAACAAGGCATCGAGGTTCAAGGCCAAGGGTCTTCTAGTGTTCTAAACAAGAGGCTTGCTATGGAAAGAATGGATAAACCAAGATTCCAAGGTGGCAATGGTGGCATGAGTTTTCCAAAATGCCCAAAATATTAAAAGAATCATCATGGAAAATGCTTAAAGAATTCAAGTATGTGTTATGGCTATGGGAGAGTAGGACACAATCTTATTGATTGTGTTTACGTGCAGAACAAGGGCAAGAAGGGACATCCTCATGGTCAAGGTGATCATGTGAATCAAGAGGCCCAAGATGGTTATATTTATCAAGGAGTTGGTCCAAGACGTAATTAGATCTATGCTCTTCATAGGAGGCAAGGGGTGGATGAGGCGCCCGATGTTACTACTGGTATGTTGGAGTTTTCTTTGACCTTGATATGCATGCATGGGAGGTTTGGGGTGTCTCTATTTTCTTTATTATTCCTTTTGTGCTAGTGGGCTTCATATGTGTTCTAGATTATTATGTGGACTATTGATGTCTATTCCATTAGTGAGTCAGTTGTTGCTAGAAAGGTATATGGAAATTATTCCATGGTCATGTTGTACTTAAGTCTTGACTTATGGTTTTGTTGGATTAGATATGGTGGATTTTGATGTTATTCTTGGAATGGATGGGTTACATGCATATTGTGTCTCCATTGGTTGAAAAACCCATAGGGTCAAATTCCAATTCCCTTTTAAACTCGTTCTTGAGTAGTAGTGAAGGGGTACGTCCATTTCTTGCCTTAAGGTACAATTAGTCTCTAAGGATTGCATGTATCATCTTGTGAAATTGGGGGTGTTAAACCTAGGTTATCTTTTTTATGGAGTGGTTATTAGTGGTAGATGAGGCCTTGAATGTCCTTTTCGATATGTTGAATTTGGAGTAGTATCTTTTAGTTTGCTAGTGCACTGGCTATGTCTATAGGTCTCATGAATGGGGTCTTTAACTCCCCACCTTGTTATGTTTGTGGTGGTCCTTGGTGTTGACATGTTGGATTGTGTCGAGAATTTATGAAGATCTTTTGAATCGTTTGAGGGTGATGTTGTGAATTTTGATGTATGTGAGGTTGCTTGTGAATCATGGGAAGTGAGAGTCTTTGGAGTAAAACAAGGGTATTTGGAGGAGTTCACCGGTTGACTAAGTTTGTAATGAGATTGGCTGAAGTTAAGAATGGTTCGGTAGTGGTTTTGATGGTTTCAACTTTCTTGATTAGAGGGGGCCTAGTTTGAGTAAGGCCTCGATCCCACCTTAATAGAGTTGGATGTTTAAGGTGAAAGAGGGTAGAGTGGAGATTGTCTCCCAAGGGGGAGATGGTGGTTTATGGTACCAAGCGGACTTTGTGTGTTTAAGGTTGGCAATTGAGTTCATGGTTTGTGAGTCCTTATAGATTGTTGAGGAAGATTGGTGAGGCTACCTACAAATTGGAATGACCTATGGATATGGATATGGTGTATTAGGTTTCCATTCACCTATGACAAGGTGGTGCGTGGTGACCTAAATTCTAAGGTGACTTTGAAGGATTGGCAATGTGATTGAGTTCATCGAAAGGATTGTGAAGTCCAAGGTGTCTCTCAGGGAGCTGGAGCGGGCATGGAGAAGCAATATTCATACCTTTTTCACTCTATTCAAGCTTAGGATAGAAACTGATACCTTCATGTGATTTCAAGTCTTAAGTTCAACTCTCATGTCGTTGCATGAATTCATGTTTAAATTGACAAATTCATGGTGACTTTACACTTATGTTGAGATTTTTGAAATGATATTTAAGTGCATTTTTACATCCTTGTATGGGCTGAAATTATCTTGCTTACGTCTCTTGTATACCTTTCTTTGACATTCGAGGACAAATGTTCCCAAGGGGGAGATATTGAAATGACCCCAAAAGTGCCCGAAAATGTGCCTCGGAAGTGAATCATAATTTCTGCATATCTCAAAATCCATGTGTGATATCAGAACTACGACTTTATATTCTTGTTTTGGGAGAAACATTGAGTGGAAAAAGCATCTAACCTCAATATTAGAGGGAACGATCCACAAGTTCAAATTTCAAAGTGTCAAATTCCAGTGAGGTATCTGCGTTGTAGGTTTGACACGCCATTGTGCATTTTCTGTTCAGTTTTTCAAGTTCGGTCCAAGTTTTTTAGGTCTTGGACCTAAGTGTTCCCATGCGTAAAAATACCAATACTTAGTCATATTTCACACTCATATCATTCAAGACATTCCTCAATACTCACTCAAACACTTAGCCAAATATTTCACTCTTAAATTCAAGTCTCAACACTCATCCAGAGCTTAAGGTTCTGATTCAAGCTTCAAGTCTCTATCACTAATCTTCTTCAAGGATTCTCCAAAGCTAAGGTATGTGGGTTTCTTTCATGGGTTCCTTTAACCCATGATACCCAAGCTTTCTTTTACCAAACATTTCATGATTTAAAGAGTATTTACTCATGGGTCTTATATATTATGAATTTCACTGCACACTATGTTGGGGTTTCATGAAATTATGATTGTTTTAGCATATTTTGAGCTATGAATCTAAGGTCTGTTATGAGATTTGATGAAGAAATTTGATTTATATTGTTTAAGGGTGTTACCAAGTATCTATTGATGGTTTTACATTGAATTTTATAGCATAATTTCATTCTTGAATTGCATGGTTGTCATGACTCAAGCCTAGGGCCTAGAGTGACCGACGAATGGGGAAACCGAAGAAACCCCAAACAAGACTCATAACATATCATTACACATCCTTGATCGCAGAAGCAATTAAAATGAAAATGAGAGATAAGCATAAACAAGTGAATTGGGACTAAGGGTAAACTTCCATATCACAACATCAAGAAACAAGAGAGTCAAGGTTCATAGCATAGACACATAACATGTCCAACAACACCTCTGCTACATGGATAAGAGCAGGGACCATGAGTCACAACTGGGCTCACACTTATAGTTAATACATAAACAAAGGAAATATAATCTTAGTAAGTTGTAAGAGATCATAAGCAAATTCCCCAAAATGGAGGACTCACCAACAAACTTGAGAGACAATCATACTACCCACATGGAGGAGGTGGATGACCAAGCGATACACCGATTCCTAAATGGTGACATTATGTAGGCATAGAGTATGCGTTAGTATGTTTGAATGTACTATGTATGTGGGATGCAATGCAATAAGAGATAAGCATCATACATAAAATATAATCATAAGCAATAAATAACATATTAACAATGTGACATGTATGAATGATGTTTGAAGTAAAACCATGCTTACAATCCAAATCAACTTATATAGTTCATAATACATAGTGTGGGAAGAAACCTCAACTTACATAAAATAAGACCAAGCAAGATACATTTGGAATCCCGTGTCAACCCCACATCGGAAGAAAAGGAGAAGTTACTTGCCAAGGTAAACCTCCTAATGCCTAAGTGGATACACTAAGCCTTGTGTGAACTGGGTACTCACCTCAAGTTCTTGGACTCGGGTACTCTCCTCAAGCCCTCATATTTAGGGTACATGCCTCTTAGAGATTTGGGGACTCGCCTCTAATCCCTTCATCGATGGTGACATATAGTTCTAGGACTTAGGGACTCACCTCTAGTCCAATCTATGCTAAGTCTAATCCCACAGAATATATAACATAATTATACTTTAATAACTTGCAATAAACATAGAGACATGGCACGAGTAGCTCTCAACATCATTGACCTCAAATGGTGAGCCTAACTTCAATCATAAGAATGGGTTATCATGAACATTACCCTTTCATTAACACCAACATCAAAGGCTCACAAGAGGTATAATCTTAAGAAAAGGGTATAAGTAGGCCCTACAACATCATCAACATTTTCATGATTTAAACACATCTTTAGAATGCTCATAATAATCATAGAGTAACTTGAGTTATAACTCAACCAATAGATAATCAAAACTTTAAAAAATCCTTAAAAGGTATTTTATCAAACACATAGTGGGTGTGTAATGCTAGTGTAAAACCATGCAATTCAAGAGTATTATCAAGCTAGGAAATCTAATGTAAAACCTTCAATAGATACTTGGTAACACTCTCAAGCAATATACATCAAAATCCTTCATCAAATCCCACAATAGATCTTAGATTCATAGCCCAAAACATAGTAAAACAGTCACTATTTCATAAACCCTAACATAGTGTGCAGTGATTTTCATAATAAATAAGACCCATGAGTAAATCATCTTTAAATCATTCAATTTTTAAGAAAAGGAAGCTTGGAGATCATGGGTGAAAGGAACTCACGAAAGAAACCCACATACCTTGACTTTGGAAGGTTTCTTTAAGAAGATGTGAAATGGAAACTTGAAGATTAAATGAAATTCTTAGATCTGGATGAGTTTGGTGACTCTTGAATCTTGAGGAGGACTTGGGGGCTTTACATAGTTTCCTTGAATTCCAACAGGACTTCTTGAAAACCTTGAGAATGGATGGAGAATTTGATAAAGATTAGAGAGGATTTAAAGAGGTTTTTGGTTGGTTTTTAGGGCTCAAAATGGATAGACAATGAGGGATTTTCATATATATAGGTATAGGGTTATTAGCTAATTGCCATAGAGTAAAAAGAATAATTTTTGGAAATTTTTTAACTAGTACAGCTACTATTTTTGCGAAGTTTCATAAAAATTATTTTTCTTGGCATGAAAAATGTATACCTTGTAGGTACTCATTTTCCCATACAATTATACCCTCTAAACAAGAATATGAAGTTGAATTTGTGAAATTATGCATGGATTTTGAGATATCAAAAATAAATGCATCATAGGGTCTTTTCGAGCTTCGTGGAGAGATGTTTAAATATCCACGATTTGAGATATAAGAGAATTACAATTATGGGGGCATTCCTAAGTAAGTGTGGGGCATTCCAATGGTTTACACTAGCACTATACACCTGCCAAGTATTTGATAAAATATCCGGATTAGGATTCTTGAGTTATTGATGGTTTATGAGTCAAATGGCCTATGGTGATAAAAGGAATGTATATATGTGTGGTTAATCATGTAAAGCACCTATGGTATTGCAAGTGAAGTTTTGAGCTCTCATATTCATTGTATTCTTGGGAATGGTTGATAAGTTATGGAGTACTTATGCTAAGGTTTATTCTCTTGTGAATTGCAAAGCCTACTAAAAAGGGGTTATGAACTATGTTATATGCTTTACCCTCTAGAAAAAGGCCAATTTATACATGTAGGTATTATAAACTATGTTATACACCTTACCCTCATGTATGAATCAATGCTACTCACTTACTCATATCTACATGAAGGGGTTATAGACTATGTTGTACTCCTTACCCTCGTGTATGATTTGAGGTTATGCAATGTGCTCATATGAAGGGGTTATGAACTATGTGGTACACCTCACCCTCATATGTGATGTAAGGTTATGGATGATCTCATGCATACATGAAGTGGTTATGACCTATGCTACCTTCTACCTTCATGGGTTATTATTATCTCTTGTACTACCCATTACCTATGAGAAGGGGCTATGACTCATGCTATATGCCTCACCCTCTAGTACAAGGTATTTGGATGATCTAATCATGTCATCTTATTGGATTAAAAAAGCTATGTAAGTATGATTATTTTTCAAACATGTTTTACTCCAAGCATCGTTCATACATGCCATATTGCTAATATACTGTCTCTTACTATGATTTTGCATTTTGATTATGTTACCTATCTTTTGTTGCATTGCATCTTACATACTTAGTACATTCAAATGTACTAACGCATACTCTATGCATACATGATATCACCATGTAAGAACCAGAGCCCCACTTGGTCATCCTTCTCCACATGGCTAGTGCAATCTTTCTCTCAAGCTAGTTGGTGAGTCCTCCATTCCAGAGATAGTGTTTATGCTCTTATGTCATGTATTACAACTCTCTTTATTTATTGTATATTTTGACTATGAGGATGAGCCTGGTTGCTTGTCTTAGCCCCCATTAAGTTCTATGTTTAGAGGTGTTGCTGGACAAGATGTGTATTGATGCTATAAGCTTTGACTCTCTTGCCTCTGTGATGTTATATGTTATGAAAGATGTCCCTTAGCCCCAGCTATCACAATTTACAATCTCTTATTGATATTTTTTCGCTTCCACAATCAAGGATGTGTAATGATACGTTAAGAGGCTTGCTCCCTTCGAGTTTCCCATATGTCGTGTCACGTCTAGGCCCTAGACTTGAGTTGTGAAAGGTGCATACACTAAGACTGAGGGAGTTGAACTTTCTTTCTATTAGTTTAAAAATGTAAAGAATGTGTGGTAAAATTAATAGGAGAAGGATCAAAATAAAGATGTTGAGCCTTCCATTTGGGAGGAATTTGAGAGTCCCTGTCTTGATCACTTCTTCCCTAATTTTATGATTTCCAGTGGCTGTCGTGCCCTTCGATGTACCACTGTGTATTTTGGACTCCCGCATATGGCCTATGTTGCACCTGGGGTGTGGACTAGTATAATATTTTCCTTAGTTTCTTATTTCACCCAACGGTATTGGGGTCATAGCCCCATGTCCTCCTAAATGTGAAATCTCCCATAGTTAGCCATTTTTCAGCTCTATAGCTCACAAAATTCTCTCTAAGTCTCTATCAATTCTGTCATTTAACTTTAAAGATTTTAAGCTCAATTTGGGAACTCAAGGATTCATTTCAAGCTCTATGTCAAGGTATAAGGTATATGGGTCTCTATCCATGTGTCCTTTCACCCGTGAAGACCAACCTTCTCTCTTTATGAAAATTGCATGTTTTTAAGTTGTATTACTTATGGGTATCTCTTATTACGAAATATGAACATAAATCATGTTGGGGTTTTACCAAGTATTGATTAATTATGCATGAATGTCTATTTTAAGCTTGTTCAATGAATTGATTTTGTCTATTGGGAAAATGCATCATTTGAGCTATGAAACTATGAATTATTATGACCTTTTGTGATGGATTTCAAGGAACCTTACATGAGGGTTTTACTACGATGTTGGTGGGTTGATTTGTATTGAGTTTACTCATCTTATTTTACTCTTGTATTATGTGATTTTGGACAAGTATCATGAACCCACCATGTGTTTGATAAAATGACATGATAAGAATTCTCAAGTTATTAGTGATCTTCTACATGATTTACAAGTCAAGTGACTTCATGATGATTAAGGGATTCCAAGCGTGTAATGAATTCATGAAAAGTATCTACGATTCTACAAGTATCAAGTTTAGCCCTATTTCAAGATTTTACCTCTTGTGAGCTATTCATATTAAAGCAAGGGTTCATGTATGATTATGATCTACTCTCATGTTCAAGTTAGGCTCACTAGTAGAGGTTAAACATGTCTATTAGCTACTTATGCCAAGTTATCATGTCTCTTGCAAGTTACTCATGATATTGTTAAATTATGACTATTTCAAGTATTTCGTGGGATTTGACTTAGCACCGATTGAGGCTCAACATATGGGCTCAACTCAAGGGGTCCTTATATAAAGCCTTTAGTCTCTAAATTATGTGCCACCATAGGATTATGAATATTGCCCTTGCTATACTAGCGAATCTATCTAGTTATAGCACACCTTGTCAAGGGGGTGGTATGCCTCGGATTATTCATTGTATGGTTTACCATGGCAAGTAAACCATACCTTGTCAAGGGGGTAACACACCTTGATCACCTTGTTGAGGGGGTGACATGCTTGGATCACCTTACCAAGGGGGTGTCATGCCTTGGATTCCAAGTAGTAACTAGCTTAGTCTATGTCGGTTAAGGTCTCTTCCCATATATGTATTATGTATTATTCAAGTTAAATGTTTTACAAGCATGGGTTTTACAAGCATTGATCATCCACGTCATACTGGATTGTATCTATTATTTATGCATTTCGAATATGATGACTTATATCTTTGTGGAATTGTATCCCTCATACTCAGTACATTCAATCATACTAACACATACTCTATGGCTTCATGATATCACCATGTAGGAACAGGAGCTCCTTTTGACCATCCTCCTCCACGTGGCTAGTTCGGTTCTTGGAGAAAGCTTTGGTGAGTCCTCTGAGGACAATATCTACTTGTTTCATGTTATGTTGAGACTCCTTCTTATTTGAATACTTATTATAATGAGGATGAGTCTGGGAAGTGTCTTGGCCCTCACTCCATTATAAAATATACGTGTTGTTGGATACTTTATACATATATGTTATGCACTTATTTCTTCTATGCTTTTGTGATTATCAAATACTTCCCTAAATCCTGATGCTTATTTTGCTTCCGTGACCAAGGATGTTTGAATGATATGCTAAAACGCTTGTTTGGGATTCCTTCGGTTGCCCATTCACCATGTCTCGTATAGGTCCTACATTAGTGACGTGACAAGCTTGGTATCAAAGCACTGGGTTGTTAATGATCCTCAAAAATCAAAAACAGCCCATCTATTAGAGTCTTATTCATGGTTGTGAAGCGCGTCACAACTATAAATAGGAGGTTATGAGGCATTATAGGAAATGTTTTACTTTTTCATGGTCTATATCATGCCTTAGATGTTAATATAAGGCTTTTTCCATAACTAATGCTCTTGTGTCTTCTAGATGATGCTGATACCAAGAGGAAGACTAAGGATAGCCCATACTCTCGAGGCCCAACCGGCCCCTCCCACTCCTCAAGTTCCTCAAAATGGTGGGGGTAGCCCATTGTGAGTTCCAGGATACCATCACAATTTTGGCCCATGCTATGACCAACCAAATGAACAAAGGGACCCAAGCCCCTTATTCTCCTACTCCGGCCTCAAGGGTAAGCGATTTCACAAGAATGAATCCATTGGAGATTCAGGGGTCCAAGGCAGATGAGGATCCCCAAGAATTCATCGATAAGGTGTATAAGGTGCTATCAATCATGGAGGTCAATTTGGAGGAAAACGAGAAGTTAGCAGACTACCAACGCAAAAGTGTGGCCCAAATTTAGTTTACTTAATGGAAATTAGATAGGAGAGATGATGATGCTATTCATTGGGAGGAGTTCAAAGTCGCATTCCTCAACCATTTCTTTCCTATATAGTTAAGAGAGGCTAATATAACTTAATTTATGAACCTTAAGTAAGGTTCTATGAGTGTGAGAGAGTATGCCCTCAAGTTTAACAAGCTTTCCAAGTATGCTCCACATTTAGTGGCTGACCCTAGAGCTAGAATAAACAAATTTGTATCGGGAGTGTCTGACTTGGTTAATGAAAAGTGTCGTACCTCTATGCTAATGAGTGATATAGATTTGTCTCAGCTCATGACATATGCTAAAAAACTAGAGGGGGAAAAGCTTAAAAAGAGACAAAGTGCAATGTCCAAGAGGGCTCGATTTGAAGGTGGTTTCCAAGGTTCTAACGATGGTCGGTTTTCCCAACTTCACAAGTTCCAAGGCCAAGGTTCTTCCAATGATCCTAACAAGAGATTTGCTAATGATAACCCAAGATTCCAAGGTGGTAATAGTGGAGTGTCTAATCCTAAGTACAAAAGATATAGTAGAAACCATGGTGGCCCATATTTGAGAAACTCTAATGCTTGCTATGGGTGTGGTGAAGTGGGTCACAAGGTTGTTCATTGTCGTTATGCTCAAAACAAAGGTAGAAAGGGTTGTCCTCAAGGCCAAGGTGATAATGCGGGTCAAAGGGCAAAGGGAGCCCAACCAGGGTGTGCTCCATGGCAAAATAGGTTTTATGCTCTACAAGGAAGGCAAGGAGTGGATGAGGTGCCAGATGTTGTCACCAGTATGTTAATGGTTTTTGATTATGATATGTATACTTTTATAGATTCGGGTGCCACTCTTTCTTTTAATACTCCTTTTGTTTCCCAAAAGCTTCATCTGAGTCCCGAATTGTTGTGCGAACCTTATGAAGTGTCTACCCCCATTGGTGAGTCTATTGTTGCTAAAAGAGTCTATAGAAATTATCTTGTGTTTATATTTCATAAGGTCTTTCCTTGTGACGTTGTTGATTAGATATGGTGGATTTTGGTATTATTCTTGGGATGGACTGGTTACATGCATATGATGCTTGTATTGATGGTAGAACCTGTAAGGTTAAATTCTAATTCTCTAATGAGCCTATTGTTGAGTGGAAAAGTCATAATGTGATAGTCAAGTGTAGATTCATTTCTTGTCTTAAAGCCCAAAAGTAGATTTCTAAGGTTAGCCTTTATCATCTTGTGAGGGTTCGGGATGTTGAGTTTAAGGTCCTCCCTATTAAGTCAGTTTCGGTGGTCAATGAGTTTCTTGATTCCTTTCCTGATGATTTTCACAGTGTTCCTCCCAAAAGGGAAATAAACTTTAGTATAGACCTCTTTCTTGATCTACAACCCATTTACATTCCCCTTACCGTACGGCCCTAGCGGAGTTTAAGTATCAATTGAGGGATTTGTTTGAGAAGGGTTTTATAAGGCCTAACAAGTCACCTTGGGGTGCATCAGTGTTATTTGTGAAGAAAAAGGATGGTTCCCTTAGAATGTGCATTAATTACTGACAACTTAATAGGGTCACCATAAAGTACAAGTAACCTTTACCAAGGATTGATGGCCTTTTTGATCAACTACAAGGGGCTAGTCACTTTTCTAAGATTGATAGTCAGTTTGGATACCACTGATAGAAGGTGAGGGAGTGTGATATTCCTAAGATGGCTTTTCGGACTAGGTGTGGGCATTTTGAATATGAGGTAATGTCTTTTGGCATAACTAATGCACCAGCCATATTTATGGATTTCATAAATAGGGTCTTTAAAGCCTACTTGATATATTTATGGTGGTCTTTATTTATAATATATTTATTTATTCTCGGAGTAAGGAAGAGCATGTGAATAATTTGAGAGTGGTGTTGCGAATCTTGAGGGATGAGAAGTTGTTTGCTATATATGAAAAGTGTGAATTTTGGATGAAATAGGTTGCTTTTCTAGGGCATGTGATATCAGGTGATGGCATTAAGGCAGATCCTAAGAAGATGGAGGTGATAAGAAATTGTCCTAGACCTTTGACTCCATCAGATATTAGGAGTTTCTTAGATTTGGCGAGTTACTACCGGATATTTGTCAATGGGTTCTCTTCTATGATTCCCCTATGACAAAGTTGACCTAAAAGAAGGAAAAATTTATTTGGATCGATGAATGTAAAAAGAGTTTTCAAGATTTGAAAGATAAGCTTATCACCGCTCCTATCTTGGCTCTACCAGAAGGGTTTGTGGTTTATTGTGATGCCTTAAGAATTGATTTGAGGTGTCTTTTGATGCAAAATAGAAAGATGATAGCATATACATCTAGGCAACTTAAGGAGCATGAGTGAAATTATCCCATCCATGATCTTGAATTGGCGGTCATGGTATTTGCTTTTGAAAATTTGGCGTCACTATTTATATGGAGTTCATGTTGATGTGTTCCCCGACCACAAGAGTTTTCAATATGTGTTCACACAAAAAGATCTTAACTTGAGACAAAGAAGATGGTTATAGCTCCTTAAAAATTATAATATGAGTTTGCATTATCATCCCGACAAAGTTAATGTTATGGCCAATGCTTTAAGTAGAGTGTCCATGGGTAGATAGCTCATATTGATGTTAGTGGCAAGGGGGTGACTAGAAGTTCACTGGTTCTCTAGGTTGGGGGTTTGGTTGGATGAAGTTCATAATGGTGGTGTAATGGTTGTTGATGGTTTTAAATCTTCTTGATTAAGGAAGTCAAGACAAAATAAGATCTTGACCCTACCTTGCTAGAGTTCAAGGCCTTGGTGAAGGATGGTAAAGTCGAGGTTTTCTCCCAAGAGGGAGATGGTGCCCTTAGATACCAAGGTAGGTTATGTGTGCCTACTTTTGATGACTTGAGAGAGTTGATGATGAAGAAGGCCCATAATTCATCTTATTCTATTCACTCCAATTCCACAAAAATGGATAGAGACTTGAGAGAGGTGTATTAGTGGGGTGGCATGAAGATAGATATTGCCAAATTCGTATTCGGTTATCATAATTGCCAACAAGTGAAAGCCGAAAATCAAAGGTCGGGTGGCCTAGCCTAAGACATAGACATTCCTACTTGTAAATAAGAAGTGGTCAACATGGATTTTGTGGTTGAGTTACTAAGACTAGGAGACACTTTGACTTTATTTGGGTTGTTGTGGATAGAATGACAAAATTGACTCACTTTCTACCGATCAAAGCCACTTATGATGGTGAAGATTATGCCGAGTTGTATATCTATGATTTGCTTAGATTTCATGGGGTACCCTTGTCTATCATTTCGGATCGTGATGCTCAATTCACTTCTCACTTTTGGAAGTCCTTCCAAAGAGGTCTTGGTACCAAGGTCAAGCTTAGCATGGATTTTCATCCTCAAACAGATGGTCAAGCTGTAAAGACTATCCAAACTCTTGAGGATATGCTTAGGGCTTATATTTTGGTGTTTATGGGCAGTTGGGATGAACATATTTCACTTATTAAGTTTGCTTACAATAATAGCTATCACTCTAGCATTGGCATGGCTCTCTTTGAAGCTTTATATGGTAGGCTTTGTGGATCACTAGTTGGGTGGTTTGATATATGGGAGATGACTTAGTTAGCCCTGGATTTGGTTATAGAAGCCTTGAAGAAGCTGAGGTTGATAAGGTAGAGATTGAAGATAACACAAAGTAGACAAAAGTCCTACTCCGATGTGAGAAGAAGAGATCTTGAGTTTAAGGTTGGTGATTGAGCTTACATGAAGGTTTCATCCATAAGGATGTGGTCCGGTTTGGAAAGAAAGGAAAATTGAACCCAAGGTTTTTGGTCCTTATAGAGTCTTGAGGAGAGCTGGTAAGGTTGCCTATGGAGATTAATAAGGTTCATCTGATCTTCCATGTGTCCATGTTGAGAAAATGTGTGGGTTACCCAAGTACTATAATGCCCTTAGAGGGTGTGGGTATTGTGGAAAATAATTCGACCTATAAGGAGGTCCCGGTGGAGATATTGGATAGACAAGTGATGAGGTTGAGGAATAAAGATGTAGCATCTGTTAAGGTCCTTCGGAGGAATCAACAAGTTAAAAGTGCCACATGGGAAGCGGAGGAGGACTTGAAAAAGTGATACCCATATCTCTTCCACTATACTTAAGCCAAAGGTGATAACTCAAGTTCCATCTCTGATTTCAAATCTTAAGTTTCAGCCCTCATGTCATTTTGCATGCATTAATATTTATGGTAACAAATTTATGGTGATTTTTAACATTCATGTTGAGACTTTTTGAAAAATGATGTTTAAGTGCATTTGTTACATTAATGTTGGGATGAAATCTTCATAATTACTTCTCTTACGCATGATTCTTTGACATTCGGGGACGAATGTTCACAAGGAGGAGATATTGAAACACCCCTCACGTGCTTCGAATGCCCCATAATTATAATTTTCATATATCTCAAAACTCATGCATGATTTTCAAAATTCTGGGGTTGCATGGGCCTCCGATGCAAGATTCCCGAAAAATTATATGGGTGGGTCCGCAACGAACTCGGCAAAGGGCCCAGGTAGCCCAGCGGCATTGGCGGAGGCCTGAGAGGATTTTATGGGCTAAGGAACAAGAAACATGCAATTTCTGCAATTTTTTATGCATGTTATCCCACGAAATCTAGGGCTGCATGGGGCTCCGCCATAAAATATTTTTAATAATATTGTTAAAGTATACCTGTTTTCAATAAATAAGTTAAAATAATTTTCTAGTTCCATAAGTTTTCCTTTAGTTATTAAATTCTTCTTGAAAATGATCTTTTCATGTTAACTTGATAATTTTTTCATAATATAATTTCTTTCCTAAATAAATCTTAAAAAATTTCCTTTACTTAATTATTTTTTGTAGAATTTATTTTCTCTCTTTAGCCGCCTTAACATTTTAAAGTTTAAATTATTTTTATTTTAAGTTAGATAATTTTTATTGAAATTTATACTTCTTATAAATTAGTTGAATTTCTTAAATGAATTTTCACTTATTAAAATAATTTTTTAAATATCATTAGATTCAAATTGTCTTTCCCGATAGCTAGTCAATTAAGTTTTAAATCGGTGGTCAACCATGTTAACGATCATTTTGAGTGATTAATATACTCTCAAAATGGATATTTGAACTCGTACCCATTTTTTTCTAGATTTTTAGGATTTTTTTGTTAATTCTTAAAAAAATATTGTTTTTTTCTTGATTAAGTCTAAATTATTTTTTTTTTCTCAAAAGTACCCTTTTCCCATTTAACAGTTATACATCTACTGCAATTAAATATATGCACTTCCACAAAAAAAAAATTAAAAAAAAAATAAAAGAAGGTACCACTTTTATGGAAAAAAAAAATCTAATACCAATTCAATTTAAAATTATGCAATTACTGTTACCAAACTATGAAAGCAAGGATTAAAACACTATTAGACATTGTTATCGATTTAAAAAATCAACATTAGGCATTAAAAAAAAATGATTGACTAACAAAAGAAAAAGATTAACTATCAATTGTTTTGATTAGATATGTAGTTTTTTTTATTATGAGAGAGGTGTATTATATTAATAATTGAGATAATTATGGAAATTGAATAACAGATTGGGAGGAAACTAGGGAATTAAAATCTAACATATTAATTAATCGTACAATTTAATTGATTAACAATTATCATTTTATTCTTTTCTTTTGGGTTATTTGTGCTTTTGGTAAGGATTCTATTGCTATATTTGGGGGAAAAATCAAACTTTACCATATATGGGTTATTTTATTTTTTTACTCCCACTATTCATCTTTACTATTTTAGGATGTCTAACAATACTTATCTAATTTATAAAATTAAGAGATAATGTTATACTTAATTTCTAATTTACCCCTATTCAATAATTTTTTTAAAATATTGTATTTTATCATATTCAAAGGATAATTTAATAAAATTACCTCATCATTTACTATTTTTTAATTTGTGTATCAAGTCAAAAAGAGACAACTAAAGATGGACGGAGGGAAGGAACTTACATTTATTTTTTCCATTTTTGGTGGATGATTTTATCTCTTCCTTTAGTAACATATCATTCTCGTTAGCCAAGATATTAAATTAGTAACCAAATAAAGAGATTAAGATAGGATCACAAGCATTTGTGCGCTACTATAAAATCATGGTGTAAAGAAAAGAAAAAAGTAAAAAAAAATGGCAAGCACTTTGTCCTCTTCATTGTTCTATCTCTCCTTTGTTGTAATAGCACTATTAGGAATTACTAGAAATGTGAAAGCAGGCTTACTTGATGATGTTTGTCCTAAAACCATAAATCCTCCACTATGTTTTTGAGTTCTTCGAAATGATCCTTATGCCTTTAAAGGAGACATTCACAACCTTCTCTCCATTGCTCTTTCTATAGCACAAGACAATACTACATCCACCTATAACTTGGTTCAATTCATTCTTCAACAATCCCATACAAGATCCCAATGTAAAAGCCCAATTGACTAATTGTTTGAAAAATTACAAAGATGCAAATGATAAACTTGAAAGTGGTGGTGATTTGTTAAGGACTGCTGAGTATAGAAAGTTAAGTTTATTGGCTTCTACTGCTTTACATGATTCTCTTGTTTGTGACCAAGGTTTGGGGAAAGTGCCACCCCAACTCAAACAACTAAGCCAGTATGTCCAAGAATTCTCTGATCTTGTGCGTTTTATCGCCTATGATCTTAAATAATCTAGTCATTTTACATTATGCCATGTGTCTCCATTGAATAAATACAAAATAATTTTTTTTTTTTGCTTCTTATTGCACAATATAAATTTCAAATGAAAGGAATTCAATTCACCACTATATGTCAATAATGGTTGTTATGTATTATTTCATAATGTATTGTATTATATTATATTGCATTATATTGTATCGTACTATATTGTTCCAATGACTACAACGTTTGGATATGCTGTATTATTTTTCTCGTTACATAATGTCATACATCCATAATTTGAATGATAAATCTACAAGAAGTTGAAAGGTATATAGTGGATTCCATGTAAATATAGGGTAAATGATAAAGTAGAATTTATATATATTATAAAGGAGAGTAGTCTAGCATGTGGTTAAGCCAAGTGGCAAGCCTTTGAAAAGCCACTTGGCAATTTAAGACAACAAAAATAATAAATATGGTAATAAAATCTTTTAATTAAGAGAGTAAAAATAATTGAATTACCAAATACATTGAACTTTTAAAAATAAAAGAAGAAACAAGAAATTATAAATGGTAAATGTTATTATTTAATTTCATTATTACTATTTAAACTACGTGTAAAAGATATAATTTGCATGTAAATTTTTTAAAATAGAGCTCTATATATGTGTGTGTGTGTGTGTAATCCGCACAACGTATGCATACAAATTTAAATCATAATAAACAAACCCAAAAACATTATATACACGTATGTTTGTTTTTAGCATGGTAAGAAATTATAATATTTTCCTATAGGTTGTACTGTGTAATATGTATATAAATATATCATGAATATATATGGTAAAAATCATAATATATATGATAAAAGATAGAGCTATAAATATATATAATTAAATATATATATTAAAATTACATATAAAAGATATAATTTTCATGTAATTCTTTTAAAATAGAGCTATAAATATATACATATATAGTCTGCAGGGATACGTATGCATATTAATTTAAATAATAATAAACAAATTAAAAAAATTATATACGCGTGTGATTTATGTTTAGCCATGGTAAGAAATTATAATATTTTCCTATAAGTTCTACCATGTAATATGTATGAAGAATAGCTATAATATTTTTGTGATAGGATGATTTAGTTAAAATTCTTCATCGAGCTCAAAATTAATGCAATTTTGACATTTTAAATAAATTTTTGAAATCCTAATTATATATATCTAAATTATTTTTATATTTTTTTTAAAGAAACATCTTTTTAATGAATTTTTAACACTATCTCATGTCAAAGATTACATTCTTTTTAATTTTAGATATTACATATTACCATATATTTACCTCTCTATATATAATAAAGGAGAGTAATTTGCAATGTGGTTAAGCCAAGGAGCAAGCTATGAAAAAGTCACTTGGAAATTTTTAAGATAAAATAAATAAATAAATAATAAAATTCATATTGAAATATTTAAATTTTAAAATATTAGGCTTTTAGAAAGAGTTCTACATCAATTTCATTTCCCATTTTAAAATATAGCATAAATATAAATAACAATGGACAAAAGATAAAAGAAAAGAAAATGAAGGTGAAAAAAAGAGAAATTCTTAAAAAATTATTTAAAATAACATGTATATAAATGATAAAAATCAGATAATTTTAAATTAAATGTTACCATGTATATACATGGTAACAATCATAATATAATTTCAAATCAAATATTATCATATATATACTTGGTAACTATATATATTTTTTGTCATGTATATATATGGTAAAAATCATAATATAATTTCAAATCAAATATTATCGTATATATACTTGGTAACTATATAATTTTATAACTATGTATAAGAAAAAGTAATAATCTAATCTTTTTTAACAAATTGATGTAATATTTAAGTTTAATTTAAATTTAAACGAAATTTGAGTTGTAATAAAATTTTAACTTTTGAAATTCTCTTATATATATATACTCCTATAGTAATATTTAATGGCAATCTTCGTACTCTTTTTTTATTTATTTATTTATTGTTATTGCTACTATTGATTTATAGCTTTGTTATTAAATTATTTATTGTATTCTTAATATGTCTCATTTTCTAAATATTAATTTTTAACATTTTCATTTTTATTGGCAGATGAGTGATGGTCATGTTACAAGTTATTTTTTCCCTCAATATCTGGGTCTGAATTCAAGAAAGTAATATTTTTCTTTTCCGATCAATTTATTTTATTATTGATAAAAATAAAATATATTTGATAATCTAAATAAAATAAAAATCACCATTTACCAAGAATTTTAGTTAAGCATTTAGTCTTTTAATCATAACATTTATATTATAATTTTTTTTATTAGAAATAAGAATTTATATTATTTTATGTGTTTCCTACTACGCCAAGATAAATCTTCATTTCTAATTTTTTTATTATTTTTTACATTACTAGCAAGACATTTTGTTTATTTGGTTGTGAATTAAGAAAATTTTGTGTATGGTATTGTAATTTTAAGTTATATTTTTTAAATTTTTTTTAAAGAATTAGGTTAATGAATATGAAAATCTTAGTTTTTATTTATCAAAGTTAAAATAATCAATAAATAACGTTCTTTAATATGAGTAGAAAATTAATGTGTTTGATATAAAACCAATATCCTATAATACATAATAATTGCTTATTTTAATGATGAGAAACTATATGAAGTTAGCATCTTTAACATTTATTTTATATGTTTTTCTAATGCGTCATGTTATTAAGTGAGATAGAAAGAGGATGACAAAGATGCATAGTATAATTATATTAATAATTATAAATAATAAATATTATCTCATCGATTTCAAATATATATATATATATATGTATAAACAGTAAAAATAAAGAATAATAATAAACTAATTTTGTTTAACAAATTAAGAGAATAATATTTGAATTTGAATATGAAAAGATTAGAAAAATAGGAATGCAAAACTATCTATATATATTATGAAAAAGAATTTTGATCCTTTTTTATTCTTGCAATAAATAGCTTTTATTTGTGAGTTTCTTTTTCAACGAAAATATTTTTTGTTGAATTATTTTTATCTTTTTGATGTTATGTGCATTTGAAAATAATTTATCTCATATTTATTTAGTAAATAAAATTTATGTTTTTGTAAAGATAGATAAGTCTATTATATATATTTAAAGAGAAAAAGAAAAATATTATTAAAAAAATGATAACTGATATGAGTAGTTGTAGTATAATAATAATAGTTTAAAAGTATTATTAACAATTTATTTTAAATTTATCAGAAAACTGTTTTATTTTATTTGAAATTTTTTGTATATTTATATTATACAATTGAATCTAAATTTTCGTAGCTACTCCTTTATAAGAAATTTCTTTTGCATGTTTTTCAAATTAAGTTCTTATGAAAGAATATTAAATTTAATATGCATGTTTAAAACGCTTTTCCATGGGAGGGTATAAAAGTTTTCATATTGAATATTTTAGGAAAATAATTTTTAATTAAGTTAACACATAAAAAAATTAATTTACTTTGTAAAAAAATTGTAGTAGCAATAATAGTTGATAGTAATAGCATATCAGTAATAAAAAATAATATTATTTTTAAAAAATGATAAATGTCAAAGAAAATTTAGGAATTTTTTTTCTTATTGATTTCAAGTATTTCTTTGAATTTAACTATAAGTTCATAAGAAAAATATCATTATATTTAAAAAGTCAAGGATAAGAAAGAGCAATAAAAATATCTTTAAAAAAATTGTATGCCATTTAAATTTGAATATAAATTTGATTTGAATTATAATAGAATTCTAACTTTTTATTGACATTTTTAGCTCAAAAAATAATATACTTTGTAATAATTTTTTTATCATTTAAAAGATTAGAAGTATTTGATAGTAACAATAATAAAGAAAAATCATTAATTTAAATATAGAAACTCATGGCTTAAGACTTAAGAGTTCTAAATCAATTCTAACTATTTAATAAGAATATATCCGGCCAATATTATAAAATATATTTGAATATATTGAATTTGTATAATAAAATTTTTAATATATTTTATTTAAAATTTTAAAATACACAATAATAATAAATAAATATAGTTATGATAATAATAATAATAGCAATAATAATAATATAAGAAAAAAATAGCAAAAATAGTAATTATATTATATTGCGTATGAGAAAAGTTATGTTATTCTTTAATTTACTGAGTTGCAAAAGTAAAATAGGAACTCCTCTTTGTAACTCTCACAAAGGTGGAAAGTTAGAGCAGTAAATTACCGTCAACTGGAATTACTCAATTAATGAGAAACCTATCTGTTTGGCACATTCAATAAATTAATGGCAAACTGCATTCAAATGCATTGATGAAATGATCATCGTATTCGGTATTCTACTGTTCTTCTTTCCAAATCTTTTTCTTTTTCTCACAAAACTTTGTAAGATGTCTAAGTAAAAGTCTTGCTCTTCCTAAATAAAATAAAGGAATTCACTTTCAATATGTTCTTTAGTTTTTTATTTCAAATTCATCTACATTATTAATATTTTCAATCGTGACCTTCGATGATTTTGAGATTTTCTTGTGCATGTGTAATCAAGCAGTTGCCAAAGTTTCATAGTTGATGATGTAGCAAGTGCTGCAGCTTAGAATAAACTTTCTTAAGTGGTATCATGTCACGCTCCAAATCCTATTAGGACGAATCGACACCCGTTGCTGATAAGGTCTGGGAGAAACAACCTATATCTATGTACTTTTTAGCCAAATTATAAGGGATTTCTATCTTCATTGTGCCTTTAAGAAAGTAAACGATAATAACAAGCCAAACGAAAATGCATATGGTAGGCCATTGGGGTCACGATGTCTAAGGTACGAGACATGACCATACTTTAGTTTACATAGTCTACAAAGCCTTTAAATAGGAAAAAATATCTAATAACGGTCGGGACAGGCCCCGGCTCAATTAACTGTACAATACAACATATAAGATCTAGACACACACAAAGCTCCGAAACAACCTGGAGCTTAATAACAACAACTAGATATCCTATACTCCTATTAAGGAGATCTTCTAGCACTTGTACCTGCAGCATGAAATGCAGGTCCCCCTTAAGGGACTCAGTACGAGATAATGTACTAAATATGTAAGGCAGGAAGTACTGTATATCAAGTAGCAACTCAAATGAAACTATGCACTGGTATAGGATGAGAGACCACCTTTGGTTATACTTCAGAATCGTATACGTTATATTCTTTATATTACTGTATCTTTACTGTATAATCTGTGCACATCATGTACTGTAAATGGTCAGCTGATCAGTGGTATAACTGTATCGGGATCGTCCCTAGTTAGGTTCTTCCTTAACCCCTCGGGCCACCCCCCGTGATAGGATCGTCCTTGGCTAGGTGATTCTTCCGTCTCTCATGCTACCACCCATCAAAAGCTATATACTTTATCATTCAATTACTTTTGAGATGATTCTTTTGGTAGTTACAATATTGGAGTTTTAGGACTGTGTATACAACATATGACATGTAGATAATCATACAATACAATATGGCAATGAAGAGAGTATGTGACATAAATAATGAAATGCATATGAGATGAAACAACTCGTGAACTTTATTTAGCAATAAGAACTTATGTAACTTGGTATCTACGTATGTATGTAGATTTGAAGGTGACTATGTATGGAAGCATATAAATATATGAAAGAGTGGAGATACGGTTAATAGTTGTGTCGGAGTTGGTAGTGCCTTTATGTACTACGGAAGGATCTATATTTCATGCCAAATGATACGAAATCAAATAGCCTTACATACCTCGTTATATGACCTCGTTACTATCTTGAAGTGGCTAAGTTTTTCCTCAAATATTTATCTACAATATATTATGCAATAAGACTAGTATTAGCAGTGACGAAATACTTCTTAGCAGCCCAATACCATAAAAACTAATATCCGGGCAGCAAACGTTTAATTAGCGACGCGAAGATATTTCTTCACCCTTTTCACTTATAATAGTATTTTCTAACAATAATTCTTATGTATATATCATGTACATCTTATTTCAGACCCTTAATAGTCTTACAACAGCCCACAAGATACAACACATAACAATTCTTCATAACATACAAACAAGCGGCACAACATTACATCCTTTCTCCATACTTCGACGTCAACAATCTCGAATCTATTTTAACTTTACCTAAATTATTTCGATCATTTTTATCACATAAACTCAATATTAAAATAGTCCACAAATAGTCTCAAAATAGGGTATGGTCATGAAACAACATATTACAATTATCAACTCACAAATTTCTTTTAGGGGTACAATTATGACGTCATACACTAATTCATCTTTGTAGGCTGTAAAAGTAGTGCAGCAGTTTAATTACATGACTAACAATCTATCCCTTGTTAACAATATAAGTCTTACTTCATAATTTAGCCATCCAAGAAGAGAAAAGCCTCTTGAACAACATGAAAAATTCACAACAATCCTTAGGCACAAGCTGTCAAGAATTTTCAGCACAACATACTAGCATATACTTTTTGTTTTTCATGAAGAAACCATACTAAATATACAACTATGATTACTTACCTTTGACTTCAAGATTATGTTTTACTTCAAGAATCTTAGAAGGTTGCAATAGCTGCTTGGTAAAGTGAAATAAAGAGAAGATAAGATTCTTTTGAAAAACTGAAACTTATTTGAAAAACTAAAAACTTGTTTCAATTGGAAATGACTAGAGTGCTACTTTTGAGCCATTTTTAAAGACTTCTTTGAATGACTTTCTCTTGACATTTTGCCCACACATGAATACCTATTAATACACTTGTTATGCAGCAACTTCTCCCTCATAATTGGGCCTAAATGGGTCTCAAATTTGATGGAACTTGGCTGCCCATTTTCTAGCTTTCTTCTTTATTAATTTTAGGCCCAAATAGTCAAGTGGGTTGTGTTACACTTGGGCCCTTTTTACATTCTTGTTCGACTAAAAATAAGGCTCATTTGATGATGCTAAAACATGGGCTAAATTTACCCCCTTAGCATGAATTTTGTTCATAATCGAACTTGGACAAATTCGACATTGGGCCTCAGCTCCGTTTTACTAGCAAATTTAAGCTAAGCAAGTAGGTGACTCATCTACTAGCTTATTAAGTCCTACAAGCACCTTAATTGACTCACTTTGTTTAGGGTTGTGATCTCCTCAATTTAACACAAAATATGTATACACTCGACCCTCTTAAGCATTAGACGCACATATTGCCTATTAACACGAGATTCAAGTACTTTTAAAAATTGGTGCTAATTTAACCAATCAAATCATATTTCATTTAAGTAGCATTAGTACATGTAAAATGTGGGGTGTTACATCCTCCTCCCTTTAGGAACATTCATCCTCGAATTTTGGAACAATTGGATAGCTTAACCATATATAAATCTTTATTTGAACAAACTTTTGACAACATAATAAATATTCAATCATACATACCTATTAGTATTCCAATTCTGTGTATTGGACTTCCTCTCTAGTTTCAAATAACTAAGGGTATTTTGATCTCATCGCATCCTCGGCCTCCTATGTAATTTCTTCTGCTTGTCGGTTTCTCCAAAGTACCTTTACTGAAGCTATTTCTTTATTTCTTAAATTCTTAACTTGACGATCTAGAATAGAAATAGGTACCTCTTCATAGGTGACATCTTCTATAATATGCACATCTTCAATAGAAGTGATACATGAAGGGTCACCTATGAATTTTTAAAGCATTGAGACACGAAAAACTAAATGAAGCATTGAAAACTCTTGGGGTAGTTCTAGTTCAAATGCAACCTGCCCGAACTTCTTAATAATCTGATATGAACCTATGTAACGTGGGTTCAATTTTTCTTTCTTACCAAACCTCATAACCCCTTTCATTGGAGACACCTTTAAAAATACTCAATCCCCTACTGAGAATTCTAGTCCTCTCCTTCTAGCATCCATATATGATTTGTGATAACTTTGAGCTATTTCTAGTCGCTGTTGTACTACCTTAACTTTTTTCATGGCTTGTTGTACTAGATCTGGCCCAAGAAAGGTGGTTTCACCCACTATAAACCATCCAATTGGTGACCTAAATTTCCTTTCATACAGAGCTTCATAATGTGCCATCTTGATACTTGAGTGGTAGCTGTTATTATAGTCAAATTCAATAAGTGGCAAGTGGTCCACCTAACTACCTTTAAAATCCAATGCACAAGCTCGCAACATATCTTCAAGTGTCTGAATGATGCATTCTATTTGACTGTCTATTTCAGGGTGGAATTCTATACTCAAATTTACTTGTGTCCCTAAACTCCTTTGGAAGGACTTCCAAAACCTCGCAGTGAATTAAGTTCCTCAATTAGATATAATGGAGATCGGGACTCCATGTAGCCTGACTATCTCTTTGAGGTATATCTTGGCATACTCTTCAACTATATAATCAATCTTGATAGGTAAGAAGTGAGCTGACTTTGTGAGTCTGTCAACTATTACCCATATAGAGTTAAACTTTTGAAATGAACGAGGCAAATCGGTAACAAAATCCATGTTGATCAAATCCCACTTCCATGTGGGAAGCTCTATGTATTGCATATAACCTCCTGGCTTTTGGTGTTCTACTTTCACTTGCTAGTAATTTGGACATTGAGCCATAAATTCTGCAATGTCCTTTTTCATGCCTCCCCACCAAAACATTCCCTTCAGGTCATGGTACATCTTAGTTGATCCTGTATAGATAAAATATCGGAAATGATGGGCTTCTTCCATTATCCTCTTCTTTAGTCCATTAATATCAGGCATACATAATCTATTTTGACAGTGAAGTACTCCATTTTGTGTAAGGACAAAGCCCTTTATTATACCCTAACTCACCTTGTCCTTAAATCGTCATAAAATAGGATCCTCGAATTGTTTTACTTTCACCTCCGTTACTAATGAAAACACTGCTGCATTATGTACAATAACCCCTTCCTTTGGAGTTTCAAGAAGGCAAACTCCCTAACTAGCTAGTTGTCGTAGATCCTTAGCTATGGCTTAACTTACCATGGCCTGGTCACCAGTATTCATAGTTGCTCTATAACTCAGAGCATCGGCTACCACATTTGCCTTCCTCGGATGGTATATTATATCAACATCATAATTCTTTATTAGCTCCAGCCATCTCTGTTGTCTTACATTTAGGTCTTTCTGCTTAAAGATGTATCATAGGCTCTTATGATTAGTATATATGTCAACGTGAACCCCATATAAATAATGGTGCCATATTTTCAAGGCAAATACAACTGCTGCTAGCTCAAGATCATGAGTTGGGTAACTTTTCTCATGTGGTCATAGTTGTCTAGATGCATAAGCAATTACCCTACCATGCTGTCAGTACACACCCTAAGCCAACTTCTGAAGCATCACAATACACTGAATACCCCTCAGATCCATCTGGAAGCACTAGCACAGGTGCAGAAGTTAGCTTACTTTTCAGTTCCTGGAAACTCCTTTTACATGCATCATTCCATTGGAACTTGGTTGCCTTATGTGTTAACTTTGTTAGGGGTGAAGAAATAAAAGAAAAACCTTCAACAGACCTCCTGTAATAACCTGCCAAACCTAGGAAGCTTCGAACTTCTGTGGGTGTTGTTGGTCTTGGCCAATCTCTCACAGCCTCTATCTTTTGTGAATCAATCCTTATTCCTTCCTCAGATACCATATAACCTAAGAATGCCACTGATTTTAGCCAAAATTCATATTTAGAAAACTTGCCATACAACTGTCGATCACGAAGAACCTGTAACACTTGTCATAAGTGCTTTGCATGGTCCTCTTCGGATATTGAGTATACCAAAATATCATCTATAAATGCTATTATGAACACATCCAAGAATGACTTAAATACCCTATTCATCAAATTCATAAAAACTACTGGTGCATTTATTAGCCCAAATAACATAACAAGAAATTCAAAGTGACCATAGCGTGTTCTAAAAGCAGTCTTAGGTATATCTTCCTCCTTCACCCTCACTTGGTGATACCTCGATCTCAAATCAATTTTTGAAAAGTATTTGGCACCCCATAACTGATCAAATAAGTTATCAATACTAGGGAGAAGGTATTTATTCTTAATTTTCACACTATTCAATTGTCGATAGTCGATACACATTCTCAAGGTGCCATCCTTTTTGCGTACAAATAACACTGGTGCACCCTAAGGGGATACACTAGGTCTTATAAAATCCTTCTCTAATAAGTCTTTTAATTGCTCTTTTAATTCACACAACTTTGCCAGGGCCATTCTATATGGAGGGATAGAAATAGGCTGAGTGCCTTGAAGTAGGTCAATACCAAAATCTATTTCTCGTTTAGCAGGTTATCTTGGGAGTTCTTCAGGGAATACATCAATAAATTCATTCACTATTGGAACTGATTGAAGAGTTGGTGATTCTGCCTCTACATCCATTACTCTAACTAAATGACATATATACCCCTTAGATATCATCTTCCTAGCCATAAAATAATAGATAAACTTACCCTTTGGCTCCCCAATATTGCCTTCCCATTCAAGAACTGCCTCATTTGGAAAGTGAAAGTACACTCTCTTAGTTCGGCAATCAATGGTGGCATAACAAGAAGCTAACCAATCCATACCTATTATAATATTAAATTCCACCATTTCTAGCTCAATAAGGTCAGCCAATGTGTCACGATCACAAATAGTTATTACATAGTAATAATAAACCCTTCTAGCCATAATAGATTCACCGGTTGGTGTAAATACTTTAATTGGTTTATTCAATAATTTGGGTGTTCTCTTACGCGTCCCAGTAACTAGTGGAATAATGTATGATAGTGTAGAACCAGGGTCAATTAATGCATATATATTATGAGAAAATATGGACAATATACATGTGACCACAATGGGTGAAGCTTCCAAATTTTGCCGACTCCCCAGAGCATAAGTGCGATTTTGGACTCCTCTAGAGCTTGTTGCCCCTCTAACACCTCTACCACGACACATAGATGCTTGCTGACCCCTAACTAATAGAGGAATTGACGATGATGATGCAATAGCTGACTTAGTAGCTTATGGTATATCACCCATACACCTCCTCGAGCAATCTTTTATCATATGCTGTGGCGCAACACACTAATAACAAACATCTGTCCCAGCATGACATACACACGGGATGACTCCTTCCACACTGGTTATGAGGTTGCCTTGGAGTCATTTGCTGTCCTGTTGAATATCCCACTCTTCGGTCACCTTCCCTTTCAGCTCTTGGACCAAATTAATTTCTCCTAGCCCCCTGAAGTGGTGGTAGAGCACTAGCTGCAGAGTAGGAGGATGATGGACTAGGTGGTCTATTAGAAAATCGAGGCCTAAGCTAACCTTGGGGCGATGTAAACTACCCTATAAATCTAGACATTTTGGCCTGCCCTCTTTTCGATTCTTGTGTCCTTCTTCTCTGCCTCTGGTCCTTCAACTTCTATGCAAAAACTTGCACCATCGCTATGTCTATGTCTTTTTCAAGGAAGCAATGGTACAGTCTCTGACCAGATATGTATCCAACCTATTTACATATCGATTAACTCTATCTGCTATAGTAGCAACTACATTAGGAGCATATATGGACAGGGAATTAAATTGGAGGCTATACTCCCTCATTCTCATACTCTCTTGGTGGAGGTTCAAGAACTGATCTGCACGGGCCTCTCGGATCTATAATGGCAAGTAATAGTTAAGAAAGGCCTCTTTAAACTCTTTCCAAGTGGTTGGGGGAGCATCTATATTTTTGGATTGCTTCCAAACTTCATACCATAATACAACCACACCTTTCAACATATATGCCGCTAACTCGATAGCTTCTGTACCACTCACATGCATAATATCTAAAGTGCGCTAAATCAGATCAATAAAGTCTTGAGGATCTTCAATAGGATCAGACCTAGTGAAGGTTGGAGGGTCCAAACTAAGGAAGTCACGTATCCTCTTGCCAGCTGCCCTATTTGCACTACATGTACCTATAATTGTACCATCCTATCTTTGGCCTTGGCCAGCAACTATACGAGTCAATAATTGGACTGTATTTCTCAAGTCCTGCACTGTAGCACTGATAGGTGGTTCTGCGAGAATTTTACTACTTTCGAGTTCATCAAGAGCCAGAGGGGTTAGAGATGTATGTGACAGAGACTCATCTTCAGCCTCATTTCATTATCTCATATAACTGGGTATACCAGCCACCACTTCTACTTCCTTGCCTTTACCTTTGTTCTTCCTAGTTTCTGGCATACTTGCTCACTATACAAAATAATTTCAGGAGTTAGACACAATCCACCTATTACACTTAGCTCTATGGCACGATCTAAAGAATGAAAAAAATAACAACTCCTAAATGCCACGTAGCCTCCTGCTTATAAATGTGGTGCATAACACATTGATAAACAAGACTCTACATAGACACGGCTTTGTAGACTCCCTAGGATGATCCGCTCTGATACCACTTTTGTCATGCCTCAAATCCTATTAGGGCAGACCAGAACCCGTTGCCGATAAGGCTCTGGAGAACCAACCTATATCTATGTACTCTTTAGATAAATTATAAGGGATTTCTATCTTCATTGTGCCTTTAAGAAAGTAAACGATAATACTAAGCCAAACAAAAATGCATATGGATAGGCCATTGGGATCACGGTGTCTAAGGTACGAGACATGACCATACTTTGGTTTACATAGTATACAAAGCCTCTTAATAAGAAAAAGTATCCAATAACAGTCGGGATAGGCCCCGGCTAAATTAACTGTACAATACAACATATAAGATCTAGACACACACAAAGCTCCGAAACAACCTGGAGCTTAATAACAACAGCTGGATATCTTGTACTCCTACTGAGGAGATCTTCTAGCACTTGTACCTGTAGCATGAAATACAGGTCCCCCTTAAGGGACTCAGTACGAGATAATGTACTGAATATATAAGGCAGGAAGTAATGTATATCAAGTAGCAACTCAAATGAAACTATGCACTGGTATAGGATGAGAGACCACCTTTGGTTATACTTCAGGATCGTATACGACATGCTGTATGTACAACATATGACATGTAGATAATCATACAATATAATATGGCAATGAAGAGAGTATGTGACATAAATAATGAAATGCATATGAGATAAAATAACTCGTGAACTTTATTTAGCAACAAGAACTCATATAACTTGGTATCCACGTATGTTTGTAGATTTGAAGGTGACTATGTATGGAAGACTATGAACATATGAAAAGGGCACTGCAGCTGAAATGGGAGATCCTAGGCCAGAGGGTCTTGCACCTGATCGTCGGTACCTGCGGGCATGA